>BPLS01000708.1:225549-269295 GCA_019656275.1 Rhododendron kiyosumense
GTATTTGTATTCCGGATTTCAAATACCTAGTTTTGCAATGGTTTTCATTGATTGTGGTTAGAGTTCTGAGATAGATTATGCTCGTAAGACGGATCGTGCCGTTAGGTGGCCAAATCGTGCTACTGAGAGACGGTCCGTGCTATGGGATAGTTTATGCCTTTTAATAACCCAATTATTTTCTTGTCGATTATTGTTAGGATTTGCAAGTCCTAGCGATAATCTCTTTTGATTCGAATAAATAAACCTAACCTATGCATATTGTTGTTACGCGGTCGGAGTGGATTCCAAACCCTAGATATTTTCCTCCATCGTTTCTAAATCTTTTAATTAAATTGTTCTTTAGTTTAATTAGCTCTTCAAAACAAATCAACAAATCAATCTTTACTTTTCCGAATTAATCTAAAAATTAATCGAATTTGTCGTAACTCAGCCATACTGTCTCCGTCGGAACGATACTCGGTCTTGATCACTATTCTACGGAGTAGTAGTTAACTCCAAGGTTTTATAAATATATTTTTGACACGAAACGATGCGGTCACCTACCGCCAAGAAGAAGGATAGAATACTTCTAACCACTTTCTCTAAGTATAAAGTTCATATATGTAGATTCCTCCGTACTCTAGAAGACTACATTCACGTTTTGTGTTTGAAAATGCATGATAAGTAGCAAACTTGTTTTACTAAAACTTCGAAAGAAAGTATGATCACGTTGAATAACTCGACTTTATTTTATGGAAAAGCATATGTTATTTTGAACTTCCTAAAAAGAAATAATGTAATGCCCTGAATTTTGGGTACATTAAATAGACATTTTTATTGAAAATCTAAATAGAGTCTGGCTCATTATTACATCATAACTCCTAGGAGAGTACTTTCATTACATAAAGGGAGGGGAAACTTAGGTTCCTAACTACAGCTCGCCTGCTCCTCCATCCTAGCAAGCTCTTCGGCTCTGAAAGCCACTAATGTATATAGTTCTCCCTGGTTATCTACAAATTCTGATACATTATACCAGCGTTGCCACCAGTATAATATGTCAGGGTCACCAAAGGTAACACCATGAGCTACAAGAGCTGAGCAGAATAATCCATACCCACTAACCTATAACTTACAAACAAAAGATCATAAAGTTAACGATTTCCACATAGCACATGCATATTTAACAAAATAGCTAACAATAACACATCCACATTCACTATCCAAACTAACGTTTGTGTCCATGATTTTTGTGTTTCTCCTACGTGACTCATCATAGACCGTGACATCATTTTCACTTTTTTTTTTCCAAATCAACATTTTCAAAATCATTTTTAACACACCCAACCTCGATTCTGTTGTTCCAGTCTCCCGAGTATTCTCACAATCGTTCTGCTGCACCGGGTTCCCATTTACACACAAAACTTTGCATTGGCTCCTGTCCACAGATAACCAAGCCATATTACCAATGAGGCTACCACGTTCGACCCCATTGGCAATCTTCACAATGGGCTACTAAGTCCGGTCACATTGCGGTTTTCGCAATCCACACAATGGGCTACCAAGTCCGGCCACATTGCAGTTTTCCATACACACAATAGGCTACCAAGTCCGGCCACACTGTGGCTTTTCATACACACAATGGGCTACCAAGTCTAGCCACATTGTGGTTTCAAAATATGTCTTGTCATTAACACACCCTAGGTGTCATGTTTCTACTTTCTCAATTTCTGTATCTCGTTTTCATGCGAAGACTCCGCAGTAAGACTTTTCACGTACTTACACATAAATCATTTATTGTAATCTTGAAACTAAACTAGCAAGATCATCCAACTCTATATTACTTATTAACTTATTATGCTCATGTAGTCATGCTCAAACATTTAGTACACAATATAAAGCATAGTGTCACATGGACGGACACCTTTGGAGTGGATACCACTTATGATTTATCACACATCAAACAAGTAATTCTAAGAATCACATATGCATTCTCATAACCATCCTTAAGATCAAAATACAAATACTTTAAATCAAGTGTTAAATTCTTATCTTTCAAATTTCATTCTTTCATTCTTTTGGAGAAGTTCAAAACAACATATGTTTTTCAAGAAAATAAAGTCGATAATTTCAACATACTCCCCTTCCTTTTCAAAACTTTAATAAACACCTTTCAAGTTCTCATGCATTTCCATATACAAACAATATACATATTTCTATATTTAGAGATAGTAAGTACGGGAGAATCTACCGTTCTTATTGGTGGTAGGGTGGCTACGGAAAAAAGTAAGTATGTTGGCTATCGAACGGAGTAACTTCCTACGGTAAGCTTACAGTAGCTTCGAAAGAGAAAGGTTTCTCTCAAAACTAGTTCTTGACTAAACTTTTTGGATCGAAAGAGTGGTCGAGTAGCGGTTTGGTGGCGGTCTTGGATGAGTTTCTTGAAGAACTCAAGAAGAAACTCAAGAACACCAAGAACAAGGAAGATCAAAGAACAAACACAAGGTTTTCTAGAGAGAAAAGTTGAATGGTTGGAAGGTGTGAGTTGAATGGTAAGTGAGGGGTCCTATTTATAGCAAAAATGGCAAGACTAACTTCTATTATCCAAGGGATAAATTTTTCCCTAGCAATTATTGTCCAATGGTAAAGGGGCAATTATGATAGGTATGACCTTGAAATGACAAATCATGAAGGGTTTTTGGTCTTGTCTTGTTCTAGGATGGCTTGCTTGCAAGAAAGAACAAAATAAAGTCTAGAAATGGGTTGTCATGTTGTACTTAGGTTGAGTGTGAGGGTGGCTAAAAGGTTTAGCTTGTGTAAGTGTATCAAAACACAATCACACACTTCACTCCTTCTCCCATTTTCGGCCCCTCTCTCTCTCTCTATCTCTCTCGCTCTCTATCTCTCTCCCTCTCTTGTACTATGTATATAAATATGCCTTTGTGTGTGTATATATATATATATATATATAAGTACACTTTAAGTACCAAGTAGTCTTAATAGGTCTAGCTTACTAGGTCTAGGAAAAGAGTGAGGGTTATGGGCTTTCAAGTGACAACTCAAAAGAAAAGAGGTTTACTTCTTTTGGAAGCAATATGATGGGATTTGGTTTGACTTGTCTAGTCAAATCTAGGTGTACTTCTTGGATTTTTTTGGTAAGACTTATTTCTATTACCCAAAAGATAAAAATTTTCCTAGTAGTTATTGTCAAATGGGTAGAGAGTTAATGGAAGAAGTAAGGTCTTAAAATGACTAGTCATGCAAGTGCAATGATTACTTCCTTTGGTCCATGAGTTGTCTTGTCAAATATATATACACATTGGCAAATCTCGCTTCCATTATCCAAGGGACAAAAATTTCTCTAACATTTATTATCCAATGGATAAAGGAATATTGATGATAACTAAGGTTGAAATGACTAGACATGGAGTATAATGATTACACATTGGCAAGTCTAGTTTCCATTATCCAAGGGATAAAATTTTTTCTAACAATTATTATCCAATGGATAAAGAGGAAATGAAGAGAAGAAATTTGACAAGTCAATGGAAAGTGAAATGATTAATGGGTTGGCTTTTGAAAGTGACTTGTCAATGCAAAATAATGAATAAGACTTCCAAGTAGCCTTTCTAGGAAATTTTTAGGGTTGTATACAAACATATATGTATATATATGTGTGTGTGTGTGTGTGTGTGTGTGTGTGTGTGTGTGTTGAGGTTACTTGTAGGAAGGAGAAAAGAAGTAATGATGAATTATGCGCTACTTGATATGACAATACATAATTATGGTTGCTTGGAAAAATAAACTTTGTCTTGGTCTTCATAAAACAAATCCATGGTAGTATTATTTTCTAGACAATAGGAAGTCTTATTTCTATTATCCAAAGGGTAAGAATTTCCCTAACAATTATCATTCAATGGGTAAAGAGAAAATATACACTTGGAAGATGTAATGATGAGGAATAAAGTCAAGAATTGACCAGACATGTAAGTATAATGATTATTTGTCTAGGGTTGGAAGGGTTCAATTAGGGTGTAGAAAGGTTCACAAGGTTCAAGGGTGAGTGAAAATGTTCACCTAGAATTTAGGAGGATTCATAAGGGTCATAAGGTTCAACTAGCTGAAATTAGCCTTGATAGGTAACTGGATTGACCAAACTAGTTAGTTAGGAATTAACTAGACTTGCCAAGTAGAATTTCTAGCCAAGAAATATAATTTAAAGATTTTATTTAACTCGCTAGGAAAATATACAAGTGCTTCTATAAGTATACTTGCATTTAGAAAAGGACTAGATCGTCCGATGTCAAAAGAAATAATTTTATAAGTCTTAAATCTAATTATGACGGATTATTAGAAATTAAAAAGAATTTTTTAAAAGCAATCTACGTAATTAAAATATTTACCAAAAATCAGGGTTGTTACAAAGAAAGAACGAAAATTGAAAGATAAGAATTTCACGCTTGATTGAAAGTATTCATATTTTGATCTTAAGGATGATTGTGAGAATGCATATGTGATTACTTGCATTACTTGTGGTTGTGTGATAAAGTATAAGTGGTCTCCATTCCAAAGGCGGACGTACATGTGGCATTATGCTTTAAGTTGAGATTTGAGTATGATAAATAATGTAGAGTTGGATGATCTTGCTAGTTTAGTTTCAAGATTTCAATGAATGATTTATGATTACTACGTGAAAAATCTTACCTTGGAGTCTTTGCATGAAAACGAGACACAGAAATTTAGAAAGTAGAAACATGACACTTAGGGTGTTGTTAATGAAAGGTGTGTTTTGAAAAAGAAAATATTTTGAAAATTGCAATGTGACCGGACATGATAGCCCATTGCGTGGTGTGTGTGTGCGCCAATGGGAACCTGAAGCAGCGGAACCATTGTGAGGGTACTCGAGAACTCGGAGCTGCGGAACCGAGGTTGGGTGTATAGCTTGGTATCCGCGGAGAGGAGCCAATGCAAATTGTGTGCCAATGGAAAGCCGGAGCGGTGGAACCATTGTGAGGATACTCGGGAACCTGGAGGAGCGGAACCGAGGTTGGGTGTGTAAAAACGATTTTGAAAATGTTGATTTGGAAAAAGGAAAAGAGAAAATGAAGACACGTTCTACAATGAGTCGCGTAGGAGAAACTCAGGAAATCATGGACACCAGCATTAGTTGGAATAGTGAATGTGGATGTGTCATTGATAACTATTTTGTTAAACATGCATGTACTATGTGAAAATCGTTAATTATATGATCTATTGTTTGTAAGTTAAGGGTTAGTGGGTATAGGTTATTCTATTGAGCTTTGTTGCTCATGGTATTACCTTTGGTGGCCCTGACATATTATATTGGTGGCGATGCTGGTATAATGTGTCAGATCTTGTAGATGAACAAGGTGAACTCTACACCTTGGAAGCTGAGGAGTTGGCTAGGATGGAGGAGCAGGCGGAACAGTAGATAGGAACCCTAGTTTTCCTTCCTTGTTTTAATAAAAGTACTCCTGTGAGATTTATGATGTAATAATGAGCCAGACTCCATTTCCGTTTTCAATAAAAATGTTTATTTAACGTTCCCAAAAATAGGGGTGTTACATACAGACAGAGAGAGAGAGAGAGAGAGAGTATTTTGACTTATTTACCTTCAACAATTTCAATGTAATCCTTTCCAAAGCATGAACACAAGATTTCATTGCAAAATACATTTTTTTTCCAAAATGGTAGGAGTTGTATTATATCAGAAAACAACCGAATATATCGATAACCAAACTTTGTCAGCTAACCGGCTTGAGCAACCTCCAAACAGAGAGAGCAACACAAACCCTCAACTGTGGCAAAGACAACCAGAACACCAAAAACTCCACACAGGGGAGGGAAAACTCCCATTAAAGGGAGAGAACTAAACCAACAAAAATCCAAAATAAACAAAACCAAAAAGAGACAGGAAATTAAAAAAAAAAGGGGCCACGGACGCTGTCGCCGGAAGCCGCCGTACCGGATCCATTGACTTATTCACCGGATGAGCAAAGCCAAACCATCCCATCTTCAAATCTTCACCAAATTGGCCCCAGCAAGATCGGATAAGCAGACAGAGGAAGGAGGCGAAGAGTGGTGGGGGACGGGGGACGGGGGAAGGGTGGAGGCTAAGAGTGGAGGGGGAGAGAAGGCACAAGTGCACAAGTGGAACACGACAAGGCTAGGAACTGAAAAGGAGGGAAGCTGGAGAAAGGGGGAAGTGGAGGTGAGGAGTGGTGACCAACCCCACAACCCCCCTCCCCCCACCCACACACACACTTTCTATGAGAAACGATATAGAAATAGTGGTTGTTTAACGAGATAGTATAATAAGATCAACCCTAAAAGGAGGATTTGCAAAATACTTGCAGCATTTTAAATTTTGAATACAACATTTTAAAATGAGCTAGCATGACAGCGTCACATGAGTACCACCCAATTTTATACTTACTATTATCGCCTTTTAGCTAACTGTGACTACTTCCAAATTTTCTAGGCGCATATTGATGTTTGGTGCAACTTCTTAGTTATCTCAACAACAATGCCTCCGGCATGGCCCATATGGGTATCTCTAGAGTTCAAATTGTCATTTAAAAGGAGCAATTAAGCTGAGATACTTATCAAAAAAGAATTAAGCTGAGATACAAGCATTACGATTTAGATGTAAATACATATGTATTTAGAATCATCTGATTAATAAGAATTTCATGAGTATACTATGAAACTGATTGCATGCATTGCGCGACTATGAACACATCTGTTAGTGTGGCTGAAAATTGTATAAAAAAAATGCCTTATTTTTCAAACTAATTAACTTTGTGAAACCGATTAGGACCTTTTTTTATACCGTATGTGCCCAGTCAGGCTAGCTTAATGCACATTGACTAATCCTCGAGACCAACCAATCCTACCACCAAGGAGCGCAACTATGATTTAGGCCCCATTCTCGTAAGGTTTTTATTTTTTAAGTACTTATTATCCGTTTTACAAGACTAGTTATTCTCTCACAATACATCACTTTTAATTAAAAAAATAAAATTTATTTTACTTGGTAGAACACACTGTTAACATTGTTAACAAGAAAAATGATAGACGCAAGAGACTTGGTGCCATATGGCGACCTTCGGTACCGTCTTTGAAAATTATTACGGTAAATGATTGTGGACACCGCCACAAACCGGCGAACTGACAGCAACATTTCTAGCCGGTGTTCGTAAAAAGACCGTGAAATGAGTTGCAGGCTACTTTTTTTTTTTAAACAGCAAAAGAAATTATTAATCTTGAAATTGTCACAAAACTAATAGGAGTAAGGAAACAGCATCATGTTCAAAGAACAATCTTCTGTCCAATCCAAGACCCAATCCTACGAAGTCAATTGAGAACACCCATATGAAACAAAGCTCACCTGAAAAGATCGAAGCCTAAACACCCTAAATGAGTCCAACAATACTCAGGCTACTTGCAGCAGGTTAGTTGCCTCGTGTTCAATTCCAAATCGTTGGCTTTCAAATCTGCTTAGACAAATTAAATGAGCAAACCAAGCGTCAAATCAAATTCTGAACTCGTTGTACACATAAAAAAAAATAATAATAATTCTGAACTGGTTACTGTATTTTTAAAATTTTGCGTAAAGCATACAGGAGGCCCTCTTTGGGATAATGTATTGTATTTCTTAAGATAAAAAACAAGGGCAAACTTCACTTCCACGTGCATGTGCGGATACACCTCCTGACATTCAATTAGCACTACAACATGTAATGGTTTTAGGAACCAAACATATTGGTCGCAAAAGCCAAAATTTTGGTTGCCAAAAAGAATTTGGGACAAGATTCCATGGTCGGAAGGTTTGTGCTTAAAACATGGTCCAGAAAAGTCAAAAATCACTATACTTAATCACCCTGTGCTTTGTGAAAAATCACATTGGCACCCAATTCCATCTAATTTGACAGATTTAGGAAATTGGACATGTTATCGTTTTCTTCTTTGAATTTCACATAAATATGAAAAAGTTAATCCGAACCGTTCGTAATGTAATAGTCGAAAAGTAGAGAATTTGTAAAAAAAATCATGTTAATTGAATATTGATTAATTAGTTATTGTAGAACATTATTCTTGTCAACGAGTTTAAATTTGAGAATTTGGTTTCATAATATACTATATTCCACAGAGGGATTTTCCATTGTCCAATCGACTTGAATTTTGGAATGGATTTAGTACTCATCAATCTCTACAATATGGATGCTTCGTATTCAATATTACTGTCACACCCTCGATTTTTAACATAAATATAAATGATTTCCATAATAAAATCCTCACAATAATCCGTACGATACCCATGACTTTAACATATCCATTACCATAATTATACTTCCATGTCCACTAGTTTCCAAAAGATTACATCATTAGCTCGATGGCCCAAATGTTTCATAAACGTAGAGTATCAAAGAGAGTTAAGTGTTTATAATATTCCATAGTCAAAAGAAATGTAATTAAAGCGACAAACACAACTTCCAAAGCGAATTTATAAAGATGGTTAGGTATCTCCTCCAGTTAGCTTTCAAAAATATTTCTTTTTCACATCCAAATACTCCAAGCATGCAAGCTATCCTGAGTTCACACCTAAAAATGATGATATGTTGAGCTACACTAGCCCAGTAGGAAAATCTCAACTAAATCTACAGTGAATAAAGTGATGAGTGTGGAGATAGTCAATCATGTTAAATGGGGGAAAATCATATAACAAGAAGTGAATCAACAACCGTTTCAAACCATTAGAGTACAAGGAATCAACACACCAGTGTCAATTTAGGAAACACGTACCAACACAATTTACAACAATTAAAGCACTCTCACACACACCTCCTACTATATTTCCACCCCTTGCGTTATAGTAAACTTCACCCTTGCCACTCTGTATGTCCACCCCTTACATTACAGTAAACTCCACCCCTTGCGATTTTGTATTTTCACTCCTTGGGTTACAGTTCAGTCATCCCTATTTGGGTTTCTATATTCCCATCCCTTGCGTTACAACAAACCCCACACTTATACTTCTCAACAACAACCACAAATCATCATGATCGACACCGAAACCTTTTATTTAGTCCACTCATCCCATCGTTAACTAACACATCACAAACAACTCATGGATCACAACAATCAAGAGGAAATATGCAACTTTCAAAGAAATACATGATCCTTAAGCCCTAAGGTGTTCCACCCAAACCAAATATAGCAATCAAACACTAACATCATATAGAGAAATCCCAATCGGAATGAGTTTTAAGCAAAACCCTAGGTGTACCATGCGAAGATCCGTCAAGAACAAGCTTTTTCGAAACAATACCTCAAGATCTATAACCTAGGTTACCCAAAAATGTGATCAATGAGTGAATCTAAGTTTGGATTAGAGAAGAAAGAGAAAAGAAAGCCAAAAACTATGGATCTTACTTCCAAGAGTGAGAAACTCAAAACCCGGTTGATATTTAAAAGATTAACACATAGATCTTGAAGTTTTGAGGTAGATTTGCGCAGAAATCCAAGGATTTGAGTGAAATTTGAAGAGAGATGTGAGGAGGGGTGTTTTAGGACTTGTTTTGTAACGCCCCGAATTTTGGGTACGTTAAATAGACAATTTTATTGAAACTTCAAAATAGAGTCTAGCTCTTTATTATAATATAACTCTCACAAGAGTACTTTCATTACAAAAGGAAGGGAAACTAGGGTTCCTATCTACAGCTCCACCTGCTTCTCCCTCCTAGCCAGCTCTTCAGCTCCAAAAGCATCCAAGGTGTAAAGTTCACCCTGTTCGTCTACGAGGTCTGACAAATTATACCAGCGTCGCCACCGATAGAATATGTCAGGGTCACCAAACGTAACACCATGAGCTACAGGAGCTCAATAGAATAATCTCATACCCGCTAACCCATAACTTACAAACAATAGATCGCATATAACAGACAGTAACAACAACACCTCCACTTTCGATATTCAACTATCGTTGGTGTCCATGATTCTCTTTGTTCCTCCTACGTGACTCATCGTAGACCGTGTCAACATTTTTCCACTTACAAATCAACCCTTCAAAATCATTTGCATTGGCTCCATACCGCGGATAACCAAGCTACACACCCAACCTCAGTTCCGCCGCTCCGGGTTCCCGAGTATCCGCATAATGGTTCCGCCTGCATTGGCTCCTCTCCGCGGATAACCAAGCCATACCTCACCGTAGTTCCGCTGCTCTGGGTTCCCATGGGAACGCACACATCCTCACAATGGTTCCGCCACTCTGGATTCCCATTGGAACACACACACACCTCACACAATGGGCAAGTCCAGCCACATTGCAGTTTCCAAAACATTTCACCCGTTTCAAACATGCTTTTCATTAACCACACCCTAGGGGTCATGTTTCTACTTTCTCGATTTTCGTGTTGTGTTCTTATGCAGGACTCCGTGGTAGCACTTTTCCATATAATCAAGCATTTAACAAAACCTTGAAACTAAATCAATAAGATCATTCAACTCTATATTACTAATCACACTCAAATCAACGCTTAAAGCATAACGTCACATGTTCGGACCCCCTTGGAGTGAAAATCACTTATGCTTTATCACACCACAAGTAAAACAAGCAATTCATATATGCATGCTTACATTCATCTTAAAGATCAAAATACAAATACTTAAAGTAAGTAGGTAAAGATACACAACATATAATTCGGAGTAGTAGATAAGGAGAATCCACCGTTCTTCTTGGCGGTAGTGACGACTACGGGAGGTACGTCGGGGATTGGGCGGAGTAACTTCCTATGGTAGGCTTCCGATAGCTTCGAAAGAGAAAAGTTTCTCTCGAAACTTCTTCTTGACTAAAACTACTCTACTTTATGGATCGAAGGGTGGTCGAGTGGCAGCTTAGTGGCGGCCTTGGATGAGTTTCTTGAAGAACTCAAGAACAAGGAAGAACAAAGAAAGAGCACAAGTTTTTCTAGAGAGAGAAGTTGCTAGGTGAAGGTGTGAGTTGAATGGCATGAGAGTTGCTCTATTTATAGCCAAAGTCTTGGTTATTACCCAATGGATAAAACTTTCCCTAACAATTATTGTCCAATGGGTAAAAGGCTTTGAATGACTAGATTTGTACTATGGATTTGTTTCTTGGAAGATTTGGAAGAGAAAGAATAAATTGTACAAGATTCTTTGTTTAAACAATTGATAATTGTACAATGGAGGTAGTTTCTTGTCTAGGAAGAAGATATCACCAAGGATTTGAAAGGATAAGGAAGATCAATCATGGTACAATCCCATCTCCTTCTTCCTTCCTTCCTCTCTCTCTCTCTCTCCTGCCCTTTTTCTCTCTCTCGGCATCTCTCTCTCTCTCTCTCCCTCTCTCTCTCTCGGCCCTCTCCTCTCTCTCTCCTCTTGCACAAATATATACATATATGAATAATATACAAGAACAATAAAATATAAGGTACTTTGGTACTTTGAGTAAAGAAGACTTTAAGGCCAAGGATTTTCCCATTAAACTAACAAATAAGCGCATGTGTACTAAGGCATTATTCTAGTCTTCCAAGTACTAATATATTATATACATAAGTACTAATGTACTCTAGGTAGTTCAATACCCCATTAAACTAATCCAATTGGGTACCAAACCCCAACATAAAATAATAAAAGAGTACTTTAAGAATCTTAGGGTTTTTAAGTCCAAGGTACAACACATATTAAAATAAAGGTTCTTCATCACATGGGAATTTAAGAAAAAGACTAGTTTATCAATCCCTTGTACTTGGTTGAAAGACCAACCTATTATCCAATGGATAATAAATCCCATAACTTTTATTGTCCAATGGACAATAGTTATTAGGAAACTTTTATATTAAAGTAATCAAAGTTGTCCTTTAAAGCATGAGGATATCCCAATATTTTAATGCATAAGAGTACATGGGAATCCAAGACTTGATTATTAAAACAAAGCCTTGTACCATCTTGGTTATTATCCAATGGGTAATACTTTCCCTTACTTTTATTATCCAATGGACATTGGAGGGTTGGAAGATTAACCAATAAATAATAAATAAATGTACTTGCACATGTGCATATATGAAATAAAATATTATATCCATGTACTAATCAACATATTTAAATAGGAGAGTTATTGTCCAATGGACAAAGGTAACCCTAACATCTATTGACCAATGGATAAAGAAGATAACCAAAATAATAAATAATAAATTTTCAATTCTAGGGTTGAAAAGGTTCACAAGGTTCAAAGATGGGCAAAAAGGTCCATCTATAGTAACTAGGCGACTTGCTAGCTCGGTTTCTCCATCAAGTCGGTTAGAAACTAACTAGGCTTGCCAAGTAGGGTTTATAAGTCAAGAAACGAATTTCAAGGGGCAAAAATGTAATTACGACGAACTATAGGAATTAAAAAGAAATTTTTAAAGCAATTCAAGTAATTAAAATAAAATTCAAATATTTAACGAAATTTTTACCTTCCAAAAATCAGGGCTGTTACATGTTTCGTGGGTTTGGAAGTGAAAAAGAGTAAAGGGGTCCTATTTATAAAAATTTTGAATTTTCTCAGCGGGTACTGGAAAATATGCAGAACGGGCACTGGCACCAAAATGTCAGCATTGCATGTCTCTAGTCAATGGGTACCGGTGCTGAGAAAAATACAGTACCGGTACCGCCTGGTAAATCTCAGAATTTTACCAACGTTCATCGAATTGAACCCCGATCGCTACCAATACCGCCAAACAACATTTCAACACCGAACTCATAGCTTAACTGTCCACCGAATGTCCCACACACGACGACACATTCATCCGTACAACTACGTTAATGAAATACGCATCAAATACGATACTCTACATTAACCATTAATTAGAGAAAAATGAAAATAATACACGGGTCTTTACAATTACCGATTCGGATTCAATTTTCTATTAACTTTAATGAAAAACTAAATTGTGTACATTGTACACAACCACAGAGAAGTTATGTGCTGCAAAATGAAATTCACGGAGTCCATATGCACATTTACCTAATCACAAGAGGTATAACTGAAGTTTGCAAAAAATAAAATAAAATCACTCATGCTAAAGTGTGTCCCTGGGGCTCTTTGGGAGCCAATTGTGTTTTAGATTTTAGATTCTAGACTTCCAATTGTAATCATAATTTTGCAAAAGCAATGCTATGGTAGGTGTAGAATTGATTTTTGCAGAATGAATATTTGTGTAGAAATAGAATCATAAATCAAAAAAACTCTTCATTGTCTAGTTTTTATTTTGCAAATTGTATTGTCATAGGATATATGTTTTAATTGGTTCTCAAGTACCTTAATTATTCATAATATCAAAAAATGGGGCAACCAAACACTTTAAAATCGTTCACTAGCTCGTAAAAGTACCACTAGAGATGGTGTGGTATGTTGTTAGTGTTGTCCAAATAAGAGGTTTGGAACGCTACGTGTTTGTCAAGTTTTTTTTAATAAAATGTTACTATTCTCGATAAAAAAAAGAGAAAGAAGTGCTACACGTTTCCTTTGGAATGCTACACTTTGTGTGCTATAAATACTAAAATTTGATGTTGTTTATGATCTCACTAAATAGGAGGTCATGTACTTAATCCTTACCGCGTGGCTAATTGAGCTAGCCTAGCTAGTTGTTTTTTAAACACACGCGATTTCCAACTTACAATTTTAAGATGACCTTTGGATACTTCATAATTGTCTTTCCTTTTTAACAGTTATCAGCTCTGCGTGTCAAGCTATTTATATATACATTTTCTTTTATTGTCATTTACTACTATAATGTATTTAGGTTTATGAGGGTGAATGAGTTGATTGACCCTGTGACTCATCATCAATGGCGGAGGGAAGTGGTGTCTTCTATTTTCCAGGAGGAGGATGCTCTGTTGATTGCATCGATTCCTCTTCCTCGGTTTGACATGGAAGACAGATGGCACTAACAATCTCCACTTAATCAACATCTTAACTTGAGACTATCCACTTAACTTATTCGATATATAGGATACAAATATCCACCTGCAGGGTTTGACATAATCGAAACTTATAAGCTTCTTCAAGGGGTATCATCAATCCCTACTGGGACGTGGATTCCATCAATAATTAATAGCTGTCATATATCTAATGTTGCTACCTAACTCACCAAGACTATTGACCATATAAAGATCTAACTCTTTAATGAATCAAAGTCAACAACATTAAATATATACCTCTAATAATTATCTTTGGATTAAGAGTATAAGCATTCATAATACCCATGAGGTTCCAATTATCTTATAAAGTTAGTACAAAGACAATTCTCTTAATGCAGTCCCGTTCAATACATATAAAGTGTACTAGCACAATGAGTTAGAACTAAACAGTTCCCTTTAGTCAAGACATACCTACTAAACATTATACTACAGTCCTATTGATGGTGTGTCCAGTTTCATCTAAGACTGTGAACCATATCTTATATTTCACAAGAACTGATGATCCAATCTTCTGTGTGTAAGCCGAACTCTACACATCGGGTCTTCTACTTTGTAAAATAAAAGGCACACATGCAAAACATACAATAATATTATGCAAACCTTGCCCATAAAAGATTCACATCAAAAAGAGACAAAATTGATTAATACATAACAATATTAATCTGTCATATAAAATCATAACTTTTACATAACATCCTAACAAACTCCCACTAAGACTCAAAACCATACTGCCACGCATCTAACTCCCATTCCCTCTACAAGACTATCAAAAGTCTTAGCCTGTAAGCTGTACGTAAAAGGATCTACTAGGTTGTTCACTGATGCAATCTTGGACACAACTACATCACTTTGCTGAACAATCTCTTGAATTAGGTGATACTTACGCTCGACGTGTTTTCCTTCTTATGAGTTAGTGGCTCCTTAGAGTTAGCAATTCCATCACTATTGTCACAATAGATGTAATAGCTAATTGCACTAAAGGAATCACTTCTAGATCCATCAAGAAGTTTCTAAGCCAAATGCCATCTTTGGTTGCTTAAGAAGCTACCACATATTCGGCCTCCATGGTGGAATCAATCAATGCACGATTGCTTGATACTCCTCCAATTTATGGCTCTACCTCCTAGGTAAACACCTATCTCGAGGTATACTTCTAGAATCCTTATCTGACACACAGTCTTAGTCTGAGTACCCATAAGGTATTAGACTATTTGACTGGTAAACCAACATATAATCTCTAGTTCTTTTCAGATACTTGAAAATATGTTTTACTATAGTCCAACGCTCTTGCCCTAGATTAGACTGAAATATCAAGTCTAGCACACAACATAACATACATGAGGCTTCATACTGCCAAGGCATAAGGAACTGCCTTCATCTTCTCCATCTCTTCAGGTGTCCTATGACACTGATTCTTGGATAGGTTGATTCCATGTCTAAAAGGGAGGAACCCTTTCTTGGAATCCTGCATGCTAAAACGAGCAAGGATCTCATTGATATAAGTAGCTTATGATAAGCCCAACATCCTATACTTGCGATCTCACATAAGTTTAATCCCAATGATGTGACCGGCTTCTCCCTAGTCCTTCATATCGAACTGGTTAGATAGTCACACCTTTACTGAAGACAACATTCCCACATCGTTTCTGATTAGCAGAATATCATCTACATATAGTACCAGGAACACCACCACTTTTCCGTTGCGCTTCTTGTACACACATGACTCATTCGGACATTGATCAAAACCAAGAAAATGTGATTGCTTGATCAAAACGGATATTCCAAGATCTAGATGCTTGCTTGAGTTCATGAATAGACTCCTTAGGCTTGCATAACATGTGCTCTTAACCCTTTGCTATGAATCCATCTGATTCCATTATGTGGATGCATTCATCCAAATTTCAATTAACGAATGCAAATTTCACAACCTTTTGTCAAAATTCTGCATCTTTATCTTCTAGTTCCTCATTGTAGGTGCAGGGTTCAGCATGTTGTTCTTCAGGGATACCTGGTGCTGATAACTGAGATATAATCCCTTCAGCTAACAAGTACTCCCTAAACTCTCTCAAGAGGTATTCGCCACCACGATTAGATCGCAGTATTTTAAGACATTTACTTAGACGCTTCACCATTTCCGCCCTATACTCTCTGAATTTCTCAAAGCATTCAGATTTACGGTGCATCAATTAAATGTATCTAAACATTGAGTAATTATCAATCAAAGTGATGAAATACTCAAAATCACCTCTTGCTTGGACATTCATGGGTCTACACAAATCAGAATGAACCAATTTCAATGGCTCTTTGGCTCTATAACCTTTTACTGATAAAAAAGTCTCTTGGTCATCTTACCTTCTAAATAGGATTCACAGACTAGAAGTTTCTCATCTTCCAATGAACCTAAAGGTCCATCCCTGACCAGTCTAAAAATTCTATTTAGATTAATATGACCAAGGCATAAGTGCCAAAGATATATTCGGTTCAATTTGGAAGGCTCATTTCTCTTACATGGCATATTATTAGTGTTATTCAATTCCTGCAGTTGCACTGTAGGAAATATATGATTAATAAAGTAGAGATTATCCATCAAAGAACCAGAATAGATAAAACGTTTATTTAACTTAATAACCATAAAGTTACTAAAATAAATCAAATATCCATCTTTAATCAACTTAGAAACTGAAACCAAGTTTCTTCTAAGTGTGAGAACACAAAGACAATCTCTCAAAATTAAACTCCTATTAATACTAAAATTTTAAAATAACATTTCCTACTACAACTGCTGCCACTCTCGTAGCATTTCTCATATGTGGATAAATCTATCCATCACTGAGTCTTTTAGTTTCCTGGAACGCATGCAACAAATTGCAAACATGATTAGTGGCTCTTGTATCTACACACTAGGTATTGGTAGATAACACCACTAAACGTGATTCAACAACCAGTGAAAAAGATTTATCCTGATTGTTCACTTTATTGAGATAGAATGGACAATCCTTCTTCCAGTGTCCTTTTTGCTTCCAATGAAAACACTTACCCGTAGGCTTTTTCACTCCACCTTGAGGTGCATGAACTGCCTCCATATCCTTTTTCTGAGACTTGTTCTGCTTCTTCTGACCTTTCGGCTTAGAAGTAGAAGCCTTCTCTGCCACTAACACTGATGGTGGTTTCTTCACAACCAAAAGACCCTCAGCTGCTTGGAGTTCCTTAAGAAGTTCTGCCAAAGATAAATGCATTTTGTTCATAGAAAAAGTCAGGCGAAACTGCTTAAAAGTCTAAGACTACAGTAAGTTAAGAACAAAATAGATCTAGGTTTCCCCATCAATTTCAGCTCCATGGATCTATAATTCATTAAGAAGAGCTATCATCTTTAGAACATGATCTCTAATTGGGGTCCCTTCAACATGGGTGATACTAACCAATTTTTATAAAATTTTGCTTCCTGTTTTGTGGCATTCTTATCAGGTCTAGGAGGGCACACCTCAGACAACACAAATTTGTGCCCTTCAACAGTTAACACAATATCCAAATTCCTTTTCCAGTCAATATAATTTGATCCAGTAAGTTTATTTGCTTTGAGAATAATTGCAAGTGGATTGAAAGAACCCATTTTTGAATCTAAGAATCACATAACAACAATTATGAATGGCAATAAAAACTTGAATTTCATTTTAATATTGGTTCCCTAAACCACATGTTAAAAGAAAAACATTAGCAACCCTAAACACCGTGAAGAGCATGCCTCGATGGGAAGGTCATCTACTCTTCATCATTCGTGTAGCTAGGCATAACCTTTTAATTTTACTATCCAGACACTATACCGTGCCAAGCACAATTAAATAGCCAATATAACTTCGATCCTATAAATAATAATAGTGAGGATACTATTTTTTAAGTGTATACCATTACCTAGCTCCATAATCCATTGTTCCATTATGAACTACCTCAGATGGAGAAGTGACTCACACAACAATTATCTTAGAGCTATCCCTTTAGGAATTTTGTACCAATGATGCCACAATTAATTTTGTCCGATAGGGAGGAAGGTTCTGAAACCAACAAACAAAATTAATTATATCCTCTACAGACTAGGAATGGAGACCATGGGATATATCGAAAATAGATTCCCTCTCCCATTTAGTTATTTAAAAAATTTGTGAGGGTTATCAAATTTTCGAGTTTGCAAAAAATGTGATCTAGGTCAAAGGCCAAATATTACCATGTTGTCTCAATATGGTAACCTATCACATATGCAAACAATATGGAAATACAAATAATAAGGAAACACAAGATAAAAGTATCCAGCTATTATGATCAAAGATGCAATCCTTGAGAAATAAGGAATTTTTCCATAACTTGAAATCCTTAAATGAGGAGGAATCTTTCCATAGCTTGAAATCCTTAACCAATAAGGAATCCTTCCATAATTTGAACTCCTTCAGCCATGGAAGGCTTAGATTCTTTGAATCAATCTAGGAAACCAAAAACCAACCTCGCTTAGGCAAGAAAATTCGGATTTGACATATTCCCGCGTAAACTACACAGCCTTCAGTATTTCAGCCATATCTTCCTCATCCGACGTCCAATTGAAATGATTCAAATTGGGTTGGATTCAAAATTCAATTATCTACAATTTTAGAGAAGAACAAATTTTGTAGTTCCAACTTTTACTGTGTCGAAATAGCCCTGCAATCAGACCCTACGAATCTGGAAAAAATCTATTGCTAGCCAAACAACTTGTATCGTTTGTATCTTCCATCTTCGATCTCTGAATAACTATCGAATGTCATTACAATCGAAGAAGCATACAAACATCGATCTTATGCCCCCATTGGAGTTCACATGCTACGTTAATTATTACAACACGAAAAATAATCGTGGTACCCAATAAATAACAATAACCATGAAAAATTATCATGGGATCCAATCACACAAAATCAACAAAAAATCATGTGACCATAATAGTTGGGTAAGAACGCTGCAAAACAAGGGTTAGCACAGTTCTACGTTCTACCCTTTATAACCTACGGACAACATGGCATGTTTAATCCATACGCGTGATTACAGCCTACTCTGATACCACTATTGGGAAACCAAATTCCCAAGACCCAGTAATGACGCGTATAGATTACACAACAAAAATTATAAAACCCTATAAAGTGGAATTAGGGTTCTACCTCAACTCCTTGCAACACAAACGCTGGTTGAACTTGTTATAGCACGCCTTGCTATAAATCACAAATACTGCTCGACCGTTCCTTACGATCTTCTATCATATTCCCTGCACGTCTAAAACACGAACCGAGTGTGGACTCTATCGTGATCTTATTTGCTCTCTCTAAGCTTGCCTCTATTTCGTGAATAATAGAAAAACATCAATCTGACCTAGAGAGCATAACATGTATATATAGGGCTACGATAGGGACCTAAGAAGTAATAAGTCTGAGCTCCCAGTGTAAAAAAGAAAACCTAATCCCAAACAGGATTCTATTTCTTATTTCACTAATTATAATTCACCCCACTACAGAATTATAATTGCACTCCCGTCCTTATCTTAATTATATTACGAGCTCTATGATATTAAATACTTACTAATCTCCCCACGTTAAGATTACAGATACCCGTTGATTAAAATAAATTACTAACACCTCCAACTGGGGAGAGTATCAAAATAAAATAAATGTAGTTGGCGCATGGATGAGCAGTTTGGAGTTTAACAAAAGAGCTGGTGCTAGGGTGTTGATCTATGATGCTATGGGGCATTTCCTGGCGGTGAGGGCAGTACATTTGGGTTCAATGAGGTCGGTTTTATGAGCACAGGCAGGAGCTTGGCATGTTGCACTGGAATTTGCAGAGTATTTGGAGTTGAATGATATTGTAGTTGAATTGGACTCACGACAAATGGTAAGTTTTGTGAACGAGGGGATGCGTTGTCCGGTTGATGTGGAAGCAATTGTGAAAGACTTTAGATTGTATGGCGCAACAATTGGGTCGATGCAAATTTCAGTTTGTTTGTCGATCACTAACACAGTCGCAGACAAGCTGGCTAGTCGATGCATATTCAATTTGTTTGTCGATCGTCTAACATGGTAATAGACAAGCTGGTGTGGGCTACCCGCCTAGATTTTGAAAAATTGAAGGAGTCGCCACCTAGATTTATGGTTCGCTGCCGGAGAAACCATTTTGATTGAAAATGTTTATTTGAAATTGAAAACCAAAGATTATTTTGGGTTCAGAAGCCATGCTACAAGAGGGGAAGGGTTTTACAGCACCCCTCTCGCCCGACACGAAGTCGGTCTCAACTCAATGCTTATGGGATTTATTAAAAATATTTTGTTTCATTAAAAAAGACGGCTAGCACATACTTACAGGTAAAACAAGTAAAAGTGTATAGATGTGCATATGTACATGATGTAGAGATGCTATGATATGATATGAAATGAATGAATACAAAAATTAAGACAATGCTGCTGGAAACACTCCGGAGCGCTCAGGAGTGGTCCTGACCACTCAAGATCTCTTTCCCTCGCAAAACAGAACTTAGCACTTTTTGATGGTAGGCAGAATATACATACACATGTGAGATGGATTAAATTAACATTTAGGCAGGTTTGCTTAGCATCAAACTCAAACCATCAAGAACAAGTCTTGTATATTTGAGTGCTGCTTCCTTGCAAATAGAAAATAAAGCTAACTGGGCTCTGGATGGACCATTACACACCTAGTATCTACTGAAATACAAGAAATGCAATATTTTGTGACAAAACAGGATTTTGGTGATAGCAGCACTCCTGAGTGCTCAGAAATGGTCCTGAGCGCTTGGGAGTGAACACAATGCCCATAAAATATTTTGTTGCTTGAACTAAAATCAAATGAGCTCATAATTAGTATGAGGAACTTGTATGGGCCTTTGATTCCCATCAGAAGTAGAAAAATAGTAGATTTTGGAGTATAAAGTGAGCCTTTATACCTTTGCTTGATTTGAACTTGGCTTCTTGGACTGATTTTTCTGCTTGGAGATGGGTTGAAAACAGTAGGAAAATGGATTTCTATATGGACTAGAGGTTATGAGCTTTTTGAAGTATTTGAAGATTGTTTGAAACTTTTCTTTTGAAAACTCAAATTTTGAAAATGTATGAGGGAGTATTAGAGACTGAGATTTTCAAAACACAGGGGAGAGAGAGACACTCATTTCATGGCCTTTCAACCAGCCAAACACCCATATATATAGGGGTGGGGAAAATTAGGTTAAATTTGAAAAATAAATAAAAAATAAGGATAAAAATATTTGGAAGGGGGGGGTGGGGAACATGTCTGTTGGTCTTCTACCCCATCTGAATACTCAGGTAGGGCCAGGGTTGAACGTTGAAAGGACTGAAAAAGGTTTGAAAAAGCCATGGTCAATGGTTAAGCTCATCATGGGCTGTGACAGAGCTCACGAGCGCTCAGGAATGGTTTTGAGCACTTAGAAGTGGTCTTGATCACTCAAGAGTGGTCTCAAGCGCTCAGGAGTGTCTGCCCAACTTCAGAAGGGCACGACGGACACTCCTGAACCAGGTTTTGGGTGTTTTTCAAAGCGTTGGAAAGCTAGTTAAGTCCTCTTTCTAACCCAATTGGTTTCATTCAATTATATTTTATATACTCAAATATGTGTCAATTTTACCCTTAAGGTGTCGGAAAAAAGCATGGTTTTGGTTTGTAAAAGTCCAAGAAGCATCGCCCAAGCTTTAGCCGAGTCTCATTTTGATTCCTTTTCATCATCGGGGAGCCTTGAGGGCACAAATTAAGGATAGTTAATAGGTCGACATTGGGGTGTCTATAGTTGCCCTTATTTAGACGGTGCTGGGTATCATGTATGGATACGAGTGACATCCAAAGATTGGGACGACCCAATTTGAGCACTACTAAATCCTTAATTCAAAATCAATTGGAAGTAAAGATGTACAAGCATTCGAAACATGAGGTCGTGCTCTTTGGAGCTGCCTACGTACCCTGTTTGTAGGGATCAGACCAGCGTAGTTCTTTGGGGCAAATGCAAACATGCATGCTGCAAAAGGCATAAAAATATGCAAGCAAGTAATTGACAAGATAGATCGATTGAGGAGCACCCACCGATTACTCTGTCTCTGTGGCATAATTCAACAGGCAAAAAGGGTTGTAATTGATGCCATGCTCTGGAGGCGAAAGATGTAAATTGATGAGACAAGTTTATTTGTCTTGAAGGGATTAAATGCAGTTGAACCAGCGAGACAAGTTAGTTTGTCTCGAAGGGATTGAAATGTGATTGAACCTCGAGACAAGTTAGTTTGTCTCAAAGGGATTAAATGCAGTTGAACCAGTGAGATAAGTTAGTTTGTCTCGAAGGGATTGAAATGCGGTTGAACTAGCGAGACAAGCTAGTTTGTCTCGAAGGGATTGAAATGCGGTTGAACCACGAGGGTTGCCATCCAATGAGAAAAGTTAGTTTGTCTCGAGTGGATCAAATCTATGGTTAAAGGCGATCGCAGCATGTCAAGTAGTCGGCTGACAAATGAATGCGACCATAAGAGATCGAGACTAGAAAGTGAGACCCGCGTTTTGACATTTGATGATAATACTCACTCCGTCCCATAAAGTTTGGCATTTTCAAGAATGTGCGTCATTGAATATATCTTTTAATCCATAATGTTTTAGGCGATCCATATTACTTATAAAAAGACATTACAGATTAAAAGATATAGTTTATTTTTTCATAGGGCTGAAATAGTGAAGGCGCCGAACTTTATGGGATGGACGGAGTAATTTATTTTTATTTTTATTTTTATTTGAAAAAAATAAAGGACATATCTGAGTACCCTTTCTGCTTTACTGTTTTTGGCCAACAGACTGGTATTTTTATGACTTTTGGAATTGGGTTGGGGTTTGTTTTTGGATGGGAATTGGGTTTGAGCTGTAGCTGGTTTGAGTTTGATTTTCATCAGAGCTTGAGTTTTAAGCATTCATGCACTAGTCTTGATGTTGGCTGTATGCTTGCTATAATTGATGATATTGGGCTGATGTGCCCCAGTGACAGACCTCAATCCTAATTCTTCTCCTTGATTCTACTGATAGTTTCGACAACCAGTTTTATCGCGGGTTCTTCCATGTATCAGAGCTTCTTCCACGAGTTGGGGCCTCAAGATCAATATGACTTGGCTAGATAGATGACCTTGTGTGAATTTGGACAAGGCCTAGATGATTCAAAAGACAAGGAAGACACTTTGACTATAAAAGATAACCTTGATTGGACGAGGAATTTGATTCGACTGGATGAGGAGCTTGATCACTTGAGAGTTCGAAAATGGCAAGCATGCCCCACAATCAAGTTTCGATGATTTTTCCATTCAAGGCTTTGAAATTGTTTTAACTTTATCAAGTGATGCTCACTCAGGATTTTCCTTGATCTTGCTTTGCCTAAACGCGAGGATTTTACCACGAACCATGCCCCAAATTGCTAATGACAACCCATGGGTTTTGAAAATGCCCCAGCTTGAATTTTACAAACCTCTTATGTGACCGAACCTCCAGAAGAGGCTGCCTACGTTTCCCTTTGCAAAAGAATCAGGTCATAACGTAGTTCGGGACTACAAAACTGACTTTCTTTTTTGTTTTCCTTCTTTGACAACATACAGACACAAATGCATAAAAGATTCAAGGTACAAACTGATTCGAAATTGACTTGAGGAAGACTTGACTTAAAACCTAAAAACTTTATAGACTCATGAGAAATTCCATTCATGGATTGACTCTACTGCATTCAAAATTCTCCTCTGGATTTGAGGTTCGGCACGGAGTCAGTGACAGCTTTTCCGAGGATGCCCGATTGAATAGCTTCTTCGACAGCCAGGCCTATTTTGAAGAATGTCTTGAAGTCGGAAGAGGCTTGAGCTAGGGTCATGTGCTTGGCAAGTGCGGGTTGGAGATTTCGGACAATCATCCGAATTTGATCTTTCTCAGAGGGTTTCTCCTTGATCTGAATAGTCTTTGCTCCATCTTTGGATAAAGTCCATGAAGGATTCCTTCGGCTCCATCTTCTTTGATTCCAATTCTCGGGAGGTGACCTCAAATTGGATGTTGTAATCAAACTGGGCCATAAAAGCCTCACAAATATCCTCCCAAGATTTCTTCTTTGTTATTTCCAAGGCAGTGAACTAATGGAAAGCATGCCTAACTAGTGTTTGAGCGAACATTTGGGCCATGGTGTCTTTCTCCACACCCCACATGGAAAGTGCCCCAATGTAGTTGGTCAGGTGTGCTTTCGGGTCACTGGTTCCATCAAACTTTGCAAAGTTAATTGGCTTGAATTTTTCAGGTAGTCTAGCATTTGGGAAGAGGTAGAGCTCATCAATGTCAAAACCGGTCAAAGCAATTCTTTCACTTTTGGATACAGACTGCTCAAGTTCGGCGAATTTGGCCTTGATGGCAGCCATTTCTAGGCTTTGGGGGTTTGGTTTAGGGGGTGGTTCATGGTTATTTCGAGGGGTGTTTTTGGGTTTTGTGGAGGTGGAAGTTGACTGGCAACCCCTGTTATCATGAGCATCAACTGGGCCATCTGATTGTCAATCCATTCCTCCATTTTTCGGATAGAGGTTTGGATTTAATCCAACTCATTCAGATTCTTTGCTGGCTGTTGCTCCATATCCACCCACAAATTCTGAGCTTCCATGGTTGATTGAGATGGTTGTGTTTCGAATGAATCAACCTTTGTCTAGATCGAGTCTATGAAAGTATAGTTTTCTTTTTCGGCCCAAATGCTCTTGGGCTGACAGCTAAGCAAGAGGTTGTACTCAGACATGTTTTTCTTTTCTTGTTTTATGAAAAATGTGCATAATAAAAGAATTGCTCCGTTGCCAAAGTTATCATCTATCTTGAACTAATGATTCTAGCTTCGCGAAGGTTACCTTAAGTTTCTTTTAAGAAAGAGCGACAGGTCCTAAGAGATGTCAAAATGAACTAAGTATTCAACTAATTCTCCTTCGAAGTTTCAATTTTGAACTTGGAATAGCTTAGTATAGATGACGTGATTCTATAACCAGAGTGGCATCAGTGGCATGGCGCCATTAGCTGAAGTGGTGTAAGTGACGTGGCACTATAACCTGGATGGTGTTTGTGTCATGGCATCGTTTCCTTACTATTCTTTATTCTCCATTGAATTTTTGATTAAGCGTTAGTCAAGGACTTAGTAAGTTTTGATTTCTCAAAGTCTCATTGCTTCATTGAGTCTCGAATTTCTTTTTAATAGTGTATCCCTTGTTTAGAACCATTAATTCCAAAAGAAGCCAAAACAAACTAAGTATTCAACTAATGCTTTATCAAGACCTTAACCTTATTTTGGAATAACTTGGAGTGGACGGCGTGACACTATAACCGAATTGGCATTAGTGGCATGGTGCCATTAGCCAAAATGGTGTAAATGACATGCCACTATAACCTGGATGGTGTTGGTGTTACAAGTTTGTCTTTTCGTCATTCCTCCTTTTAGTTAAGACTTTGATTAAACGTAAGTCAAGGACTTAGTAAGATTTTGGTTTCTCCAAATTTCATAGCGGACTCATATGATTAAAGCAGCACATATCAAGGTACCCGACTCTTCATCGGGTCTTGGCAACCTTCCATAATCCACGTGAGCAAGCCTATGAAAACATGGCTTTAAGCACAACAACATGACATGGACGATATGCAGGATGCGATGCAGAAAGCAGTAACATGTAAGCAAGATATATCACATAATCCTACCTTGCGGGCTCCTGTCCTAATTTGGAAGGTTCTATTGCATTCTACACACGTATGAAGGCCAATTTTGGTTGAAATAGGTTCCTCAGACTAGAGTCAAGGTATGCCTCCTGATTATCGAGCGTACACCCGATAACGGTACAAACGGCAGGGATGACTCATCACAGTCAAGAGTTGCTGAGTATTCTTAGATTCCTTGTCACCAGCAAACCGGACAGGATTGCCAGAACACAATAGTGAGGCTGAACAGAATATGTATACAAGAGATAGACAATGAAACAAAATATTTTGAAAATCCCACAAACATTTTTCAAGCTTGGCACGCCAATTTAATTAGTACTTAAAGAAAAAGACACACAAGTGAATAGTTGGAAAGCCCCAGGTCTTAATGGCTGGATAGAAATCCAATTAGAATCTCCATTTCCTTCCTTCAACGAGCATAAAGCAATGTCATTTTCGACAGGATTTTCAAGGACCGTTCACTGATGTGTCAAGTTCTTTAAGCATTAATTAAACAGTTCCCAGCAGAGTAGCCACTGTGGGCTACCCGCCCGGATTTTGAAAAATTGAAGGAGTTGCCACCCAGGTTTATGGTTCGCCGTTGGAGAAACCGTTTTGATTGAAAATGTTCGTTTGAAATTGAAAACCAGAGATTGTTTTGGGTTCGGAAGCCATGCTATAAGAGGGGAAGGGTTTTACGGCACCCCTCTCACCCGACACGGAGTCGGTCTCTACTCAATGCTTGTGGGATTTATTAAAAAAAAAATTGTTTCATTAAAAAAAACAACTAGCACATATTTACAGGTACAACGAGTAAAAGTGTATACATGTGCATATGTACATGATGTAGAGATGCTATGATATGAAATGAATGAATACAAAAACTGAGACAATGCTACTGGAAACACTCTTAAGCGCTCAGGACCTCTTTCCCCTGCAAAACAAAACCTAGCACTTTTTGATAGTAGGCAGAATATACATACAAATATGAGATGGATTAAAATAACATTTAGATAGGTTTGCTTAGTATCAAACTCAAACCATCAAGAACAGGTCTTGTATATTTGAGTACTACTTCCTTGCAAATAGAAAATAAAGCTAACTAGGCTCTGGATGGACCAATACACACCCAGTATCTACCGAAATACAAGAAATGCAATATTTTCTGACAAAACAGGATTTTGGTGGTAGCAACACTCCTGAGTGCTCAGGAATGATCCCGAGCGCTCGGGAGTGAACACAATACCCAGAAAATATTTTGTTTCTTTGTGTTCTTCTTATTCTTATTGCTTGAACTAAAATCAAATGAGCTCATAATCAGTATGAGGAACTGGTATGGGCCCTTGATTCCCCTCAAAAGTAGAAAAACAGTAGATTTTGGAGTATAAAGTGAGCCTTTGTACCTTTGCTTAATTTGAACTTGGCTCCTTGGACTGATTTGTTTGCTTGGAGATAGATTGAAAACAATAGGAAAATGGAGTTCTATATGGACTAGAGGTTATGAGGTTTTTGAAGTATTTGAAGATTGTTTGAAACTTTTCTTTTGAAAACTCAAATTTTGGAAAATGTTTGAGGGAGTATTAGAGAGTGAGATTTTCAGAAAATAGGGGAGAGAGAAAGAGAGACTCATTTCGTGGCCTTTCAACCAACCAAACACCCATATATATAGGGGCGGGAAAAATTAGGTTTAAAATTTGAAAAATAAGGATAATTTTTTTTTTGGGGGGGGGGGGGGGGGGGGGGAGAGAACATGTCTGCTGGTCTTCTGGCCCATCTGAATACTCAGGCAGGGCCAGGGTTGAACGTTGAAAGGACTGAAAAATGTCTGAAAAAGCCATGGTCGAGCTCATTATGTGCTGTGACAGAGCTCCCGAGCACTCAAGAATGGTTCTGAGCACTTAGACGTGGTCCTGAGTGCTCAAGAGTGGTCCCGAGCGCTCAGGAGTGTTTGTCCAACTTCAGAAGGGCGCCACGAACACTCCCGGACTCGATCGATATTGGGTGTTTTTGGAAGCATTGGAAAGCTTATATTTTATATACTCAAATGTGTGTCAATTTTACCCTTAGGGTGTCAGAAAAAAGTATGATTTTGGTTTGTAAAAGTCCAAGAAGCATCGTCCAAGTTTTAGCCGAGTCCCATTTTGATTCCTTTTCATCATCGGGGAGCCTTGAGGGCACAAATTAAGGATAATTAAGAGCATCTCCAACCTTGACCCATTTTAAGACCCAAATTTAAAATTTGGGCAAAACTCACAAAAAATCCTCTCCAATCTTTGACGCAAACCCTTCCCCATTATGGGTTTTACCCATTTCTTTTCCCAAATTTGAGACAAGCCAAGTCTCTCCTCATTTTTTTCCCCAATATACCAACGGCGCCTTTCTCTTTTCAACGACTCTTTTCATGCCATTCTGAGAGCATGGTGTCGGCTTTCCTAAGCTTGGATACTTGCAACTATCTCTCTTCTCTCTCTCTCATGGCCGCTGCTGCCCGAACGAGTTCCTGCAGACGGAAAAGAATAGAGGATATATGGATCAGAGTTCTGTAGGTGATAGTAACTGGTAGACTGTTTGGGTGGTTGGCAGTGGTTATGAAGGTGGACTGAGTTCTTCTTTTTTTCTTCTTCATAGCAGTCAGTCACTCTTAACCCCAAATCAAATTTGTTCCCTTCTATTATTTACATTATAATTACCATTCAATACTTAAAAAATAATATATTTTGATAAAAAATCATTTTGCCATTGGAGAGAGCTTGACCCAAAATGAGTTTTTACCCAAAATTTGACCCAAATTTGAGTAAAATTTTGGGTCAAGGCTAGAAATGCTCTAATAGGTCCAAATTGGGGTGTCTACAGCTGGCTAGTCATGGTTTGCGAGGTTCTGATTCGAAGACATGGGAAATTAAATCTCCTGCTTGGTTATTGAGCTTTTTAGGGCGAGATAATCATCTTTTTTTTTTTATGTGTTTTTTTAGCACTTTGTTATCGATAAAATTCCCTATCATCTTGGGAAGAAAAGAAGGAAAAAAATAAAAATAAAGGTACTACAGTATTTACGTTGAATTGCTTAATAAGGAAGGAAAATAAGTGTCGCATTACCTGCCGTTAATGTCGGGGACTTATTCCATTATCTCAAGTCGGCCTAATTGATTCGTTGACGAGGAAAGAGTCAAACGGCCTAATTGATTAGGTGACGAGGAAAGATTCAAACGGATATCTCTTTGAATGTGTCATTGTGCTGTACTATGTCCAAACCCATGACCAGAAAATCGGTTTCGGATTGCTTAACAATTAAAGGCTCCTCGTAGATGATTGGTGGACCCTTCATGTATCTTGAGTTGAGTTCTCCCCAAACGTGTAAGAAGGAGTCACGTGACCCAAGTTCTCTTCACCTAGGGCATGACCCGATAATAACTCCTTCAAGAGTTCAAGTCAAGAGAGAGACAAATAAAAAGTTTTGACGGTAAAATTGTTTTTCTCAATCAATAAAAAAGTTTTTATTTTGGGTTATTTCCAAGGACACCGCTTAACTATCACATTTTATCTAACGTGACTCCCTTACATTTAAAACTCATAAACCTCACCCCTTCATCTATCAAAATTCATCAACTACACCCCTTCCATCCAATTCTGTTAAAATTTTGGACGGAAAATAAAATTGTAAGCCTAAAATGCCCTTGGAGTATACCCCTTACCTCTTTCCATCGCTCTCGCCCTGTTAATCTGCCAAGACTGCCATCTCTCATCCTCCCAACTCCTAGCACCAACCACAACCATGCTTGACCCAAACAGCCAAATAACACCACCATCCAAAACCACCCACCACTTTCAGGCTATGCAAGACATCCAAAAATCGAATACTGGACAAAGTATAGTGCTTCAGGCGATAAGCATGACTCAAGGAAGCTCGTTTTATGGACTATGGAGATGACGGCGTGCCCTAAATCGAACCAAATATTGGACAACTTATAGTGCTTCAGGCGATGAGCATGACTCAAGGAAGCTCGTTTTATGGACTATGGAGATGACGGTGTGCCCTAAATCGAACCCTAAACCTTTCAATTAGATCTACACCCAACTGAGTCGGACCTCACCTAAATCTGTTTGGGCTAAATTAGTTCAACCTTTGGCAAAATAATTATGTGCAGGCGTGCCAGAAAAGAATAGAATTTATCTTTTTCAGATTAACTCAAAATAGCTAATTTAACGAGGCAATTGTGTTATTCGTTCGATTACCTCAATTAAGAGATTTTTTCTAAAGGTATCAATCAAATAATAGATTGACGCTCTTCAATCAGAAAAGATAATTGAACATAAACAAGTTTGAATTTAATCGAAAGCAAGTTTTTATACAATTACTCTTAAGATTTTGACAAGAATAATTCAGAAATATAGGCACACTTGAATTGAATAGAAAACAAGCCTATATTCAACTACTCTTTGGCAAGAAAAAGGCAGAAAGATATAAGAAAACTTGAATTTAATCAAAAGTAAGCTTACGTTTAAATAAGTCTTCAAACTTGCAAAATACTAAACTAAATTACTCTACATCCTAAACTACTTTAGATCTCTGAGCAACCATTTTGTATGGATTGTCAGATGATGAATTTTTGTCTGGGGTTTCTCTCTTCAATTGTTTCTTCTATTTATAGACAATGAGTCTGTCTTTAACTTGCATTCTTTACGTTTTCTTTTGATGCCCACGTCTTCATTCAAATTTGATTCAAAATGTTCTTCATTCAATTCCCTTCAAAAACGATTGCAAAGGCCTTCGAATGGTTGCTTGACTTGGTCTTCTCAGAAAACTCTTCTCCTTCCACGTTCGTTGATGCTGATCGTGGCTAACTTCTGGGTAATGGTTCCTGTTTTTGTGCAACATGGATTAGTGCTTCGATATACATTATTCAAATGATTCACAACAAGCATAACTGATTTTTCTTGATGAAACAGGACTCTAATGACACCGTTCGATGGTTTTAAGAGCTAATCAGTGGTTGTGCTTAATTATCATCTTAATACCTATCATTTAATGGCCAAACGTGGTCGTTTCCAATTCAAACGATATCGCATAGTACTAAAATAACATTGTCATTAAACCCTTTGATCTTCTATGTCTCAGGCTTAATTTCGACATGTTTTGATTGGGTGATACACTATTTGGTGCCACGTGTAATTTTTTTATTGGGTGGCATATTTTAGGATGCAAACAGAATTGACCCACCCAAGCTTTGAAAACCCTAAATCACATCTTAAACACTATGAATCAAACCTTAATCGAAGCCTCTTGAGTTGATTCGAAGGCTATTCTATCTGATTCAAGCCTTGTTGTACATGATCCAAGCATAATCGAGTCCTAATATAAATGTTTGAAGTACGAAATTGAGTTGGGTCGAAGATTTGAACCCTAATCGGACTCTGCTTCACCACACAACCTCGCCTTCAAATAAGGTTGATTTACCCCGAGTGTAGGGCTAAGTCATTGTCGGCATAAATACCGAAAAGTCCGGGATCGTACCCACAGAGATAATCTTTATAGCTTGCTAGAATTTTTAGATGTAAGGGTTTGAGACATTTAGACAGCCCACTTTTGGTTTTACTTTGCAAGGTGGAAAATACTCTTTTGAAAAAGACTAGGAAATGAGTTTTTACTCAACTAAACAAGCAGCAAGGCATTGGAGTAACTAATGCCCGTAACTTAAGTCATCTAACCATTCTCAATGAAAACTCGGTTGAATCACACGACATAGGCTATCAACCGGAAGATTTAGTTATGAAACTAATAAAGACTAGAAGTGTAGTATGGAAAACAAGTGAGCTCTTTTATTCTCTTGGCAAACACAAACCGAGACATCACTCCGAAACCATGTGAGCTAGCACATGATCACCAGAGATTAACATCGGCAAGTTTTGTTACATGTCATTTTCCATACCAAACCTCAAGCCATGAGTTGAGAAAGGCAAGATAAACATAAGTTGCCAGGCGTTAGTCACCCCAATGCCAAGCCTAATTGACTACTCACACATAATCAAAGAACTAAGCATGGTAAGAAATTTGGACATAAGATTTAACCAATAGAACCGGAAATAAACTTGATTTATATAAGGATCCACTTAGTAGCTACAACATTAATTAACAAAAAAACAAGAAATAGACAATACCTTAAGTTGTTCTTGAAGAAAAATGACTTAAAAGCTTGGAAGCTTTAATGGAGTTCTCAAATTTAAAAAGACTTAAGAGCTACTAATGAACTAGATACAAACAATGTAAAAGAGAGCCCCTATTTATACACAAAAGGGTTTCTCTCTCTTCAAAAGTGAGAAAATATCCCAAAAAGCTACCTATTAAAATAAACTTTCCAAAAGTGAAAAGTCTGGAAAGTTACAAAAAATATCTACTGGAACAAATGTTATCAATAACACCTTTGGTGTTATCACCAAAGGTGTTATTGATAACATTACTCTGATGGTCCCCCGTAGTTATGAGTTATCGATACCATGGACCCTATGTTATCGCTCCCCTTGCCTCTGGACAAATTCTAGACGAAGATAGTGCAAAGGTATCGATTACTTGCAGTAGGTATCGATAACAATCTGGTTTGGAAGGCTAGTAGAACAGAGTTGGGTAAACGTTATCGATACCCTAACAATTGTTATCGATAACATCTTTAAACTTGCAGATATCAGCCTGCTGGACTGCTTTAACTTCCTCACCACCTCCCGAGCTTCATCCAAAACTTCATCTTATGGCTGCTAGGACTTGGTGGTATCACTCTCCATGGCCTCGAGTGCTTGGACACCTTCGAGGGTCATTCTCGATGCGTTTGGCTTGCTTGCTACGCTTTGGCGCGATTCTTGCCAACTAGACCACCGAAAGACCTTTGGTGCTCCTCATGATGCCGTTAAGTCCCGGTGACATGAAAATAGCACTGATTGGCACTTGGATACTTGATTACATCCCGAAACGTCTATTGGCCTTCCAAACCGCTTTATTGGCATGTTTTACCTACAAAACTCAACAAGATACCTTACGTGCAATATTGAGTAAAAACGAACATGCAAATATAAAAACGACACGATACGGAGGATTTGAGGCCCAAGATTATACAATCTTGGTTGCTCATCAGACTCGCAGAATTATTCTAAGTGGAGTTCGACCTACAAGCAAGGATTTTGACCCACCTAGTTTTTTTGTTTTTCCGAAAAACGTGGGTACTTTTATCATTTTGGACAGAGGGGGTGATGTTGCTAAGTTTTGATAGATAATGGAGTGAGATTGATGAGTTTTAAACGTGAGGGGTGATATTGACAAAATGTAATAGTTGAGGGAGTATCCTTAGAAATAACCCAAAGTTTTTACATGAATTGATTATTGATGAGAATATGCAATTGGAAATTTTTTTTTTTGGTGAACATATAATTGGATGTTAGTATCACCTATGCAGACAATATTCGGATCGAACAATCTTTCAATATTTAACACAAAGGGATTGGCCTGGTGGTCAACGTTTGGAACTTAGAAATTTGCTTCCTCCTAAGTTTTCAGGTTCGAAATCTCTGAGGTGCTATCAATTATTTTGGGACCAGCCCATACAGAGCATTTGCTTTGGTTTTAAGTAAGGTCCCCACAAGTGAGCAGTGGTCTATGGTTCATAAGTATATAATAAGTCATATGGACTACTATTAGTGCCTTAGGCTTAAGCATTTTGGCCATTTGGTATGGCTTGTGGATCAAATCAAGATACTTGGTCAGTAGTCTGTTTGGGAGGTTGCATAGCCATATGGGTTGAGGTTACAGAAAAGGCCCGGATGCTGTGGTGACTAGCCACTAGGGAAAAGACCTGGGTAACTCTTACTTGGAAGAGTTTTGAACAAATTAGGTAAGAATTTTTTAACAAATCTTAACTCTTACTTGGAAGAGTTTTTGAACAAATCCAAATTATATTGATTATATTAATGGACAGTCTTGATTTGGACTGTCTCGTCTAGTCCAAATCTTTATACTGGAGAGGGAGTTGGATCCTTTGGTAAATATTGGCTAGAGGAGGTTGGGGGTTAGCCTAAATAAGAGCGTACAACACCAAAGCCCCTCTTTGTCAACAATAAATTTGTTCAAAGTTTGTAATCCAACTTCTACTCATTCTCTGGACCAAAAGAAATAAAAGCAAAAACCCAAACTTCTTTACTTAATTTGCTTTTTTCTTTCTGCCCACCAAATCCAACATTCCAACAACGAAGACACAAAAAGAATTCGGCCCTATTCTGCTAGCTTAAATAAATACTTATTTTTTGAATTAAAGGTAATGTATTGTGTAAAAATAATTTATCTCTTAAAACATGAAATAAGTATTTAAAAAATAAAAATCTTAGCAGAACAGGGCCGAAAATGATTAGAAAAACAGTATTCATTTTTTTCTAGCCCTAGGGCTTGAATGCGAGATCCCTTGGCTTTAAAATAATGTGGATTAACTATGTTTACTTTTGATACTAGTCACTAGTAATTAACTATATGAGGCAAGCTTATCTTGGACTTGGTCACCGTTTTATTAATGTGAACCCAGTTCGAAGAAGGTCAGGGTCAACCGTACGTCGGCTTCCACTCACGAACATTGAATTTGAGAACTTGTTCTGTGGTATCAATTTCAACAGGTACCGAATGTGGTGGCCAAGTGATGGACTTGAAGCATCTTCGACCCTGATCTATCTTTTCCCAGCCAAAAAGTACAAAGAGAGGACAATCTCTGTTATGCCTATTTATTTTATCCACGAATTCTAACTGTACTCTCGAATTTGGCTATCTATGCAAATAAATATGGTGAACCGTGGAGTAATAGTTATATTTCGACGGCTGTAGTATAATGAACTATAATTCTCTATAATTTGTGTACTATTTTTTTTTTTGGAACTTAAGCCTTGTCTCTAGCTCCTTCGTTTTTTGAAGCTTTTTCTGTTTAGTTTTTATTCAATTTTTTTTGTATTTTTTAATTTTGCATCAAATTTTTATGAATTATTGATTAGTCTAGATGAGAGGAATTAGAAAAGTAAATTTTTTTTACTCTTATACAAATATTTCTAGAAATATCCAAGATAAAGCTAAAAAGCTGACTTTTGGGGCTACATCTTGGAAATTATCAAAAATGTTTGGATAAAAGTACAAAATTTTTGATTTAAAAATTAGGGCAAAACTAACAAATGCCAAAAAAAAAATTGAATAAGAACAAAACAAGAAAAAAAAAACCCCAAAAGTTTAGGAGAACAAGGCTTTATTTATGTAATAGCTTGTTTTTTGTATGGTTCAATTTTGAAGGAAAATTAACCAATTTTGCTTTTTAAAAGAAAACTTGAAGCGAAAATTCAAAATTTTCATCTTTTAATTCCTTTTCGTTTACTTTTTTTGGGTAAATAAAGACAAATCCATTAAGGTTCTTGTTGTGGGTGCATGAGATAATTTTCCCTAGTGGGAGCGCTTCTTGTCCATTGGAACACTCCAAATTCCAATCATGAAGATCTTTTGCCCGTACGCACATAGCGCGGGCAAGAAGGTGGCTACTAGTACCGAGCGGAAAATAATAAAGACAAAATGCCTAATGGAGTAAAGAGCCGGTTGGAAAAGTCACGTAATTTACGCGTGAGTGGGTGCAGGAGAAGAACAATTTTGTTCACACTCTGTTCATCTTTGGCAAGGTTATGATCATTCCGTGTCCCCATTTGCTGATCAAAAGCGTTCAATTTTTCCAGATTCATTTTTTTATTAGGAGATTATGATAAAATTCAACTCAATCGAATATCGGTAAGTGCTTCATCAGGAGTTTGTTTATTTTCATTCAAATTTTTGACAGAAAAGTTGAATTGTTAGATCGAGCACTTGCCAATATCCAATAAAGCTGAAATTTTTTTTAATCTCCTAACAAATGAGTCCAAATAAAATGAGTAGTTACGATTACCGTATTAAGACACAGAATGAGCATATCCTTACGAGGGTGAACAAAGCAAGGTTGAACAAATTACTCTCATGTAGGAGCAAGAGAGTGTCTTTGAAACACATCTCAACTTACTAAAATTTGCGTGTATAAGGATTGAAAGCAGGAGTGCGAGACACTTTGAAAGATTATGTCACTAAGGCTGAAACACTCAAAATTGATGTTGTATAGCTATTATAGCCTACAAGGCTCCTATACATAGTGGGTTTGAGATACTCTTAGGGGTTTACTTTATATTAAGGTCTCAAGTTCGATTTTATTTGGCAGCAACTCTATGAGCCACCTCACCTCCTGCTTAAGTGTGTAAAATCGTTCTAGGAGGAATTGTAGAGAATAGTTTGAGGTGTGGTGTACACAAACTAGTTGGGACACCTTATATTACTAAAAAAAACAAATCATTTTCACCAGGATTACCACTAGAAAAATTAATCTCAGTGCAAAACTGTAAAAAAAGCTTTGCTATCATTAAAAAGAAATTTACATTTTCAAGGAAAATTTCATTTCATGCTCTACCTTCTCACTTCTTTCTCTCTCTACTGGTCAAACCATTTGATATCCCATGCAGGGGAGGCGTCGCCTCCTCTCTTCCTCCCATGGGCTTCCCCCTTTCCCCATTCCCTATCTTATCCTGATCAGTCTCTGCTCCGGTTGCCGTCTCAACCTCTATCGCTCCTCCTCCCCCCGGGCTTTCTCCTTTCCCCTTTCCCTATCCTATCCTGATCAGTTTCTGCTCTGGTTGTCGTCTCAACCTCTGTCTCTATCCTTTTCTCCTCTCGTCGGTCGTTCGTCGGTGTTTACTACTTGTGGTGACCAGTTCGGCCTAATGGCAAGGTCGTCCGATGAGAGTGGTGGTGTTGAGGCTCGTGTGGCCACCCACTGTGTTTCTACTCCTGGGTAGTCACTGTTTGGGTTTCACGGCAAGCAGTGGTTTCACGGTAGGTGGTTTGGATCTGAGCGAGGGTGATGCTCGACTTGTGGCGTGCGGCAATGATTGTTACCATCGTGGTCAGGTTTCTTAGGCCGTTTGTGGGAGTCGAAGTGACGGTGTCTCAGTGGTCATTATTGAGGATTCGGCTGTACACGGGGGCTCTTGCTGGCGTGGGTTGCTAGCTAACGTTTGGTGGCTGTTTGGATCTCGATGGGTCTCGTCTGGTGTGGTCAGTGGTGCCTGGGAGGTTGGTCGGCAGGCTTGTGGGTGGCTGTTTGTTTGGTGTGGCTAGGTTTAGGGTTCAGCCATTGGGCCTGAGATGCTTTGGGCTTCATGTTTGATCTGGGCTATGAGGCCTTTGGGGTTGTTTTTGAGCTCAATGTATAGATCTGGGTATTTTAAACCATAGGGGTTCAGGTTTCGCCCCAAAGGTGTTTGGGCTTTGTCCGAATAGGTGTTTTCTTTTTTCCAACCTTTAGTTGGATCTCTCTTCCCTCTCCCCCAACTTAATGTACCTTTTGTCAAGTTTTTTCAATAAATTATTTGCCTATTAAAAAAAAATTTACATTTTCTTTGTGCAAGGGTACAAAATGGAATTTTTGAGGAACGACTACAATAACAGTTATTGTGCAAGAATAACTGTTATTAGCCATATTGTTCGAAAAATCACATTGACATATATATTCATTTTGTACCAGCAGACTACCTTTCAATAACTGTCAATATATATTCATATTGACATACACATAGAAATTAAAAAGATTACCTTTCAATTATTTCTTCGTTCGAGACTTAGTGAATGTTATTTTCATCTACTACGGCTATACACGTGTGGAAATGATCATTATACCCTGCTTATCATTGCAGGACTCTATAACGACCCTGATTTTTGATAAATAAAAATTTCGTTAAATATTTGAATTTTTTTAATTACTTGGATTTCTTTTAAAATTCCTTTTTAATTTCTAACAATCCGTCGTAATTAGATTTTAGTTCTTAAAAATTTAATTTCTTGACTAAAAATCCTACTTGGCAAGTAGAGTTAGATTCTAACCGATTAGTTGGAGGAACCGAACTACCAATTTATCTAGCTACAATTTTTTAACCCTAGATGGACCTTTTTGACCATCTGTGGGCCCCCGACTTGCGCGCATTGGGCCGAATGAGAGTCGCCACCCGCATTTTTGAGATGGGTGATCCGAGAAACCAAGAATGCTTTTGAAAGTAAAAAGGCCTTTTGATCTTAGCGAAAAACCTTGAAATTTTAGGTTCGGGAGCCACGTTACGAGCGGGGAAGGTTTTTTTTTTAAAAAAAATGCACCCCATTTGCCCGGTAAAACCGGTCTCTACTAGACTCTTTCAAAAAGGGGGAAATTTAAAGTATCTTTGGAAAATCAAACTCTTTAATAAACAAACAAGAGGGGGGAAGGGACACGGGAAATATATCACGTTGACGTGCATGTGGTGCTAACTGTACAGTGATGATCAAAATGATGCAAAATGAGGTGAGTTCTTGACGAAAACTGTCTGGATCTCAGTATTATCTGACGCGGCCTTCCTTGATACCGCGCACGGTTTTTCATAATGCCGTGCGGGGTATCACCTCTATTTCCAGGCCTTTATAAAAGTTTTGAAATGCCGTCCGGCGTCTTAGGTATCACGCACGGGGTTCTCATCTATTGTCGGACATTACAGTCCCGTCAGATGGTTTTAAAGGAAAAGTACCATTCTTACAAGCCATGAACCGAAACTATCTTTGAGATTCTTAGTCATTTTAGAATAGCCCAAAAATACCTCATTTTTCTAAAACCGAACATGGCTTGTAGATATGGTCTGTTTTTGAAAAGGGGCTGAAGTCAGACATACAGATGATAGACAGGCCTGGCCGAGGACAGTAGTGACCCAGACAATTTGAGCAAGAAAATGATAAACTCGAAATACCGCACGTCTGAGGTTGTTACGCCGTACGACGTATTGAAATGCCGTGCGGTGTAACTTATTCCGCACAGAGGGCTTTCTTTGGTTATGAAAATGGTTTTTTGGTCAGGATCCAGGATCCAACGCAAAAGGGGTTGATCCTGATGACAGAAAGGTTCCCTCAGGGGTATGGATGAAGCCTTACCCCTAGGAAACTAGTTTATACCTTTGTTCTTCGAGCTTGGATGGAAACGGGCGGCTACAGATGAGTACGAAGGAAGGCGACTGAGGAGAGACAGTGGATATGGACTGAAAGATGGATGTTTGGAGGTCGAGGGTCTCGAAGTGAGCAAGAGAACTCACTTCAATGGTGAGGAAAAAATGGGGGATTTTAAGGAAGAAAAGGACCTTGAGAATGTCTTTGAGGCACTTTCTCAAGACTTTGGAGTAAGGAATGGGTATGAAAGCATGATGAGAGAGGAAGAAAGTTGGGGGCCCCTTTCTCTTGAGTGGAGGGTTGTATTTATACGCAAATGTTAAGGATTTTGAAATTCAAATGGTGGAGGTATTTTCTGGGTGGACCAGAAGTGCCTTTTCGGCTGAGCTAGCTTGTAGCAGTGGCTCAAGTGGGCGTGGCCGACAGCTAGCTGAGCCAGTCAGAACTTTATTCAAAATGCCGTGCGGTTGACCTCATGATCTCGTGCGGCATAATGAAATCTGTTATGCCGTGCGGTGTAGAGGTGTGCCGTACGGTACTAAGGGTCCAGTTCTAGGCTTTTGAGTTTGCTCTGGGCTTTTGTAGTTTGCTCTGGGCTTTTTGAGTTTGTTTTGGGATAGTCCCACATCCAAGCTCTTGGAGGTATTTCTTTCCTTTGTTTCATCATCGGGATATTTAAAGCACTTTCGAGGTCCGGATTGGGGTGTCTACTGTAGTCCCTCTTTAACGTAACTCGGACACCATTGTTTGGTACGAGTGACGCTTAAAGAATAGGCATCCCAATCCGTTACTCCAAGGTCTTTAAACGGAGACAAAAATGAAAAATCGAAATGCAAGCAAGTGACGATGGTGGTCATGCCCGTGGGGCTGCCTACGTACCTCGTTGTAAGGATCAGACCAGCGTAGTTCGATTGGGATAATGAAAATGAAACGAGTCCCGGAGGATGAATTTGTGCAATAAACTTTGAGGAGGTTGAGTGCCAATGGTGCTAAGTGTTCGTGATCTAAATACGAATAGCTATGTGTGCGAGACGTGCTTTGGGAGGCCGTTTGAGACAAGATGAGCCCTCAGAGGGCGAAAATAGTGGGATGTGCCTTCAGGGGGTTAATTAAGACGAGACGAGCCATTGGAGGGCGAAAATAGTGAGACGTGCCTTCAGGAGGTTAATTGAGACGGGACGAGCCCTCGGAGGGTGAAAATAGTGGAACGTGCCTTCAGGAGGTTAATTGAGACAAGAGGAGCCCTTGGAGGGCGAAAATAGTGAGATTTGCGTGAATACGACAAGTCCTGGGGGTACGAGAAATTCTACAAGTCCCATAGGAACATTTTAAACAGAGTTTTCTGCAGGACGACTGGAATATTTGATTTCCAAGGGGATTTTGGTGGCTGACTTGAACAATTTTCAAGGAGGAAACCTTATCCATGCAGAGTCAAAAAGTCGCAAGGTGCAATAGTGTGTCGCACGGCATTTCAATTTTCCATGCAACTCTTTGATTTTCGAGAATAGTCGGTTGGTTTAAGGGTGCCCATTAATACAGGCGTGCCCTTTCGACGACTTTAACATCTTTATAGGGGTGGTGGTGCCTCATTCTATACACCCCCACCAAAAACTCTCAAGTCTTTTCGCTTTTTTCTTCGTACAACAGCAGGCTTTACGGAGAATGGCGAACAACAACGATCTTGTTGCACAGGTCGTCTCTCTTGAGGCCAAGATGGCCTCTTACCGCGAAGAGATCGAGCGTCTTGCTTCACAAATTGCAAGGCTGATCACAACCATCCGGACCCTCCGCCGTGCGGTGACAAATCTTCAGGACTTCACTTTCGATCAACTGGATGACAAAGATGATGTTGAGTTCGTGCCGGGACACGAGTCCGAGGAAACCGCAGAGGATTCTGAGGGGAATCCAAATGGTTCTGATGACCGTTCAGATGACACGAACGATGCGTCCGACTAGGGTGGTAGACAAAGATGATGAAAGAAGGAGGCAGTAGGATTTTTCTTTGTTTCTTTTCTTTTTCTTTCTTTTTTTTTTTTTGAACAAATGTAATGAAAAAATCCTGGGGTTTCCTTGGTTTGAATGAATGGAATGAAAGACCCTTCCTTATATCTATGTCTACTTTCTGTTTTCCAAGTGAACTCCAGTAGGATCAATCAATCACAGTCTTGGATGACATGAATCTGTCCAGAATCCGAACTGTCGAAACAGCCTAGAATGCCGCGCGTTGCTCACAAAGAGTCGCACGGTATTATAAGATGAAGTATTATGCCACGCGGTCTAGACAAAACGCTGTGCGGCGCTCTAGGCTAGGAACCCAGTCCAGTCCTAATTTCAGACGAACCGGTTCAGGGGGGGAGTATATATACACGAGGCGTACACAGTACGCCTCACTCCGTTCGAACTCTCTCTCTCTCTCTCTCTCTTGGTACTCCCTCTCTCTCGGCTCTCTACTCTCTCTCTCTCTCACCCACATTGCGATTATGGATAGTATAGACACACCCGCAACCCTTCCGGAGAGTGACACAGCGATCGGGGAGGTTTCGGAGACCTCAAGGGTTTCGGTTTCGGCTGCCGCAGTGGTTGGCAGCAGTGGTGGTGAGGTGTTACCGGCTATGGCCAGGGCATGGAGAGCTCGGGTGCAGTGGAGCTAGGTGGTGAGGACGTGGCCGCGGGCCAGTCGGGGGCCGGTGGTAGCTTAGAGGAGCGGGTCTTGGAGGAGGAGACGGAGGTTTCTCTTGCGAGGGAGCATCGGGTTGACTTGGGGAAGGCCCCCGTCGTCGAGGAGGAGCCGGCGGAGGAGCGGGAGATGCCCGCCATGTTTGTGGGTAGCGGCGTAGGTGCTGGGTCGCTCCAGCCCATAGGGATGGGAGACTTTTTGGAGGGCGCGTCCCTCGAGGACTTGGTGGAGACTTTACGGGGGGTGCCAGGGTTGGTGGAGGCCTTGCTTGAGTCCCAGGAGAGGGAGTTTCGGGCCGAGGCTGGGGCAGGAGAGGCCAAGGGGCCGTAGGCTGAGGAGGAGGAGGTTTTGGTCCCTCGGAGGACCATGGTGGACGAGGTGATGGCATTTCTTAGGCAGGACCGGTCTTTTGACGAGGGGTCTTACGTGCCTCTTCGACACGTGGTGGTGCCTTCTCTTCTTGACGCCTACCGACCGGAGAGGACCTTCTACGATGAGTCCCTAGTCCTGAGGGACCCACAGCAGCACTTGTCCTTGCGCCGAGTAGAGGTATGCTTTAATATTCACGCTTTCAAGCAATGTGATATGTTTATTAGCTTAATGCCTTTGACTATCATGCCATACATCGACTCACGCGTCCAAGACTCACACAGATACGGCTCTATCGGTTCCCGACGCTCCCCAAAGAACTTGAAACAAGAACCCCCAGGCGGACAAATACGGACCCGACGCTTGATGCAATCTATAGTAGCCTGGAACGTCGACAACCAATCCATTCCCAAGATAAGGTCGAACCCCGACATATTCAACACGATAAAGTCAAATGTAAAACGGCGATCTCGAATAACAAGCTCACAATCTCGACAAATGCCATTTAACGGCGATCTACCTCCTATAGGTGTGACAACAAACAATGGAGGACTGATACTTTCAATTTCCAACCCCAAAGCACAAGCAATAGATGCAGCAATGAATGACTGTGATGCTCCTGAATCAAATAACACTCTAGCAAATGAGTTAAACAAGAGAAATGTACCCCTCACAACCGAAGTTTCCGGGGCCTGAGAAGTGATAGGAGGTGGTGGAGAAGGAATAGTAGAAGTGATAGCAAATGCCCTCCCCTGAGTGGTCTGACCCTGAACATGTCCACCCCGATGACCAGAGCCCTGAGTAGGTGTAGACGAACTAGCTCCTCTCTCAACTTGAGATTCCTCAACCGAAGCGGTCTGACGAAAGTGAGATTGCTGCTACCTTTGATTACCCCGAAATGACTGTTGCCCAGAACCCTGTCCACCCCTCGACTGCGGCATCGATCCCGACTCACTACGAGCCCCATCCCTACGCAGACAATTTCTTGCAAAGTGACCAAGCTTCCCACAAGTAAAGCACGTGTTCAATAATCGGGGGCATTGGGCGCGAATGTGCCCTGTCTGACCACACTAGTGACATACGATCGAAGGTCTATTAGAAACTCCCCGAGTCCTGAATGAAGAAGAAGGTGGAGGCTTAACATTCGACGGACCCAGTGAAGCCGATGATTGATCTCGCTGTCTCTTTCTTTCGTGACTACCGAAACTCCCCGACGAAGAACTCATACCTCCCATTGGTTGTCTTGGTTCCTGTAACGCCCCTAATTTTAGGTACGTTAATGAAAGAAATTTATTACAGAATAAGCGAGTCACTGCTCATTATTACAAAACGGCTCTCATAGGAGCATTTGAAATTCAAAAGACAACAAAAGGGAACTAAGAAGTCCTATTCTACGGCTCCTCTTGCTCCTCCAACCTAGCGAGTTCTTCGGCTCCGTACACCTCCAAGGTGAATAGCTCGCCCTGTTCGTCTATCAAGTCTGACATATTATACCGGCGTCGCCACCCATATAATATGCCAGGGTCACCACAAAGGCAACACCATGAGCTACGAAAGCTCAATAGTATAATCCTACTACTAGCATCGATTTCCACATGATAGGTACATAAGCAGGGAAATAAAGACAATACTGATAACATGTTTACATTCGCTTGTAACTACCGTTGGCGTTTGACTCATCGTTAACCTTTTCATTGTTACCCTTTATCAAAAACACCTTTTTAACTCACCCAACCTCGATTCCGCCGTTCCGGGCTCTCGAGTATCCTCACAATGGTTCCGCCGCACCGGGTTCCCATTGGCACACATTGCATTGGCTCCGTAACGCGGATAACCAAGCCATACACACCCAACCTCGATTCCGCCGTTCCGGTCTCTCGAGTATCCTCACAATGGTTCCGCCGCACCGGGTTCCCATTGGCACACA
>BPLS01000708.1:269305-333911 GCA_019656275.1 Rhododendron kiyosumense
CACACACTTACGTAATACCCTTGAAATAGTCATTACGTAGTTTCGAAGATATTTTCCAACCCGGAAAACACAACAACCTTGTTAAACACACCCTAGGTGCCATGTTGCTACTTTCTTGGTTTTCGTGTCACGTTTTCATGCAAGACTTCGCGTGTGGGACTTTTACATACAACATGCATTCATTCCAACTTCGATATAGTATAATAAGAACATCTAACTCACGTAGCATGCTTGAATACCATAAACAACATAATCATGCATTTTTACTTTTCAAACAACGATCAAAGTCACTTTTAAGCTTTAAGAAAGTAAGTAGAGTTTCACATAGTAAGATTACAACTACTTTACAAAAATAAAGTAAGCAATTGAAAACTAGGTAAGGATCACTACCGTTCTCCTAGGCGGTGGTTTGGACGTCGGTTGAATTTCGGCAGCGTAACGGCCCTCCGATTGCTTCGAAAGGAAAAGTTTTGGAATACTTTTCCTAGAAACAACTTCCTAGCTACTACTACACTACTTTTAAGATCGTTGGGTGGTTTTGGAAGTGGTTTGGTGGTTTCGCTCAAGAACTCACAAGAACAAAGAGAGTTTTGAACTTAGAACAAAGAAACTTGGAATTCTAGAGAGAAGGAGGAGCTAATTGCTTTGAGGTGTGATTTTCAAGTGAAGAATGGCTCTCTATTTATAGGCAAAGGGTGCCCCCTCCCCCAAGATGGCCGGCCCTCTCTCTCTCTCAATTCCCCAATTTTTAAATCAAATCAAATCCAACTTTTATGGAAAAATCAAAGGAAAATCCTAGGTTTGCATGGCTATGGTGTACCTTGGAGAGATTCTTGAATCAAATGGAGGGTTGAGATGGGAATGGTACATGATCAAAGGGTTGAGAAGTTGCAAGGTGAATATTGGAGTACAATAGAGTTAGGATTTGATTTGGAAGAAAATAAATCCCAAGGATTTGAAGTACAACCAAAAAAATCAAGCCAAGATTTACATCAAATCTCCCTCCCTCTCTCCTTCCTCTCTCTCTCCTCTCTCTCCTCTCTCTCTCTCGGCCTCTTCCTCTCTCTCTCTCTCTCTCGGCTTTCTCTCTCTCTCTCTCTCTCTCTCTCTCTCTCTCTTGCAAGGTACACACATATATATATGCATATATATATATGTCATACAATGGGAGAAAATCAAATAAAGAAAGAGTTTCTTGGTACTTTTGAAATCCAAGGTAGATTCAATGCTAGGATTCACTTACCAACTCATAAATCAACCTAGGGTACTTTAGGCAATATAATACTCCCTCCGTCCCGGTTTATTTGTCCCCTTTTTGACTTTTTGTGAGCGTTTGACCTCTCAAAGAATTGGCTATAACTTTCAATTCGTAATGTTTTTAATATGCAATATGGATCTTGTTTGATAGATCTCAATTAGTTTTATTATACAAAATCTTCAAAATAAAAAAATATATTATAAAATGTAAGATATAAGTATATTTTTGAAAGACACGTATTTCGACAATTAGACAAACAAACCGGGACGGAGGGAGTATACAACTAGGTACAAATATATATATACACACACACACACACACACACACACACACACATATATATATATATATACAAAGGTGGTTGAAAATCCCAATAAAAAAATAATAAAAGGGGTACTTTAGTAACTATGCAATTTTGATTAAAATAATAGTACTTTCCCATGTGATTAAAGAAAATGATTAATTAAATGATCCAATAGTACTTTGAAAGATTTGCTCTATTGTCCAATGGACAAAACTTCCCCTAACATTTATTATCCAATGGATAATAGTTATTAGGCCACTTAATATAATAAAATAATCAAAAGGTACAACAAAGTAAGTATACTTTTTAATATAAACAAATGAGATTTTATTACCCAATGGATAATAGTTTCCCTAACCATCATTGTCCAATGGACAAAGAAATAAACCAATTTGATTAAAAGAAAATGAATATAAAAATTTAAAGTCTAGGGTTCAAAAGGGTCAAAAGTTCCAACGAGGGGCAAAATGGTCATTTTGCCAAGACTAGGTAACTTTTCAGTTTAGTTACTCTAACCGGATGGTTAGATGCTAACTAGGCTTGCTAAGTACGACTAAAGTGCAAGAAATGAAACTTGAGGGGCCAAAGTGCAATTTTGACAAAATACAAGAATTAACGTAATTCAAGCAATTAAAATTAATAACACGAATAATAAAAATAACCTTTTATTCAATGAAATTCAGAGTTATTACAGTTCCCAAACCTTAATAGTTTTAGATGCCTCCCTCGGTGTCTCAATGCTCCTTGCACATTCAACGGCTAAGAAAAACCTCCCTTTGCGTTGTGCCACAACAAATTTCTTCACAGTGTTGTGCAAGCCCTTTTCAAACTCTGCTCGGTGGCCACCAATTCCGGCGCAAAACAGGACAAGGATTGGAAATTTAAGGCATATTCCGACACTGTCATATCCCCTTGCTCTAACTTCTCAAACTCATCTCTTAATTGGTCTCGACACGTTTTCGGGAAGTATTGCTCCTCGAAGAGCACCTCAAATTCAGCCTATGAAAGGTTCTCAACATCTGGCTCATTTGCTTGAGCCGCGGTCCTTACCACTCTCCTTGCATCTTTTCGTGATTTCAAGACCGATTCCCACCACTCATTCGCTTCTTCGGTGAGTTGAACTGCCAATACGTTGACTCGCAAGTCATCCTCTGTAATCCCAAGAGCCCTGAAGAGTTTTTGAATTTGGGCTAGCCAATGATCGGCCACAAGAGGGTCACTACTCGACCCATCGAAGGTAGGTGGATTTCTTCGGCTAAACTCCCTCTTTGCTATCATAGCACGACTATCTGCACTTTCCCTAAGAGCTGGATTTAAAAGATTTGCAGTTACAAGAGCCGCAACGAAATCCCTAGCAAAAGGATTTTGAACAACCGGGACTTCTTCTCCCCGACCGTGTTCAGTCCTTTCCCTTGGATTCCCACTCGGATTTTCCCCATGATGGCTAACCTCATCCTCCACCAGCGCTTCTTGACCACGACCACGACCACGGCCACGACCACCCCTACTTTCGGCCTCACCTGCCTTAGCACGCGTTCTCGGAGGCATCTAGCTACAAGTAATAAGAAGAGGAAAAGTTCATCAATAGCAACATTGTCAAATGAGGTCAAACCTCCAACTATCCTAACACGGGTTAAGGCAACTCTACGCCACTCTTCTATATCGAAATGGAATGACACATAAACCAAGTAATGTCACTGCACATAAGCACACATGTGATATTTTGAAAAGGCGTGACATTTTGAACCCACAAGACTAAAAGTCTCCCCATGGTCTCAAAGTATTCAAACCGAGACGCTCTGATACCAATTTGTACCTCGATTTTCAATATAAATAAATAATACCATTTAATACAAGAACCTTACGCATCATACGTATATTACCCAAAAGAGTTTCCCAACTATTTAAGTTTACAATCAAATCCCCATATTTACAAAATACAACCATGGCACCACGGCCCGAATAACTCTGATCCAAATGTAACATGTTCAGAATACTACAACTTTTGAGTCAAAAGGAACTAAAGAATAATTAGTTACAAACTCATCTTTACGAAAAGCAAGTTAACTACAAAAGATGATTGAGTAACTAAAAGAAGTTAGCTTTCAAAAGAATAATCTTCATGTCCAATCATGCCAACATATGCAGTCTATTGCCCAACATTTGAACTTGAAAAGAAGGATTTTATTAAGCTACACTAGCCCAGTAGGAAAATTTTTACCAAATTTATATGTAAACATGATGACGAGTGCAAACAAGAGAGGATAAGGAAATACATTTCGGCAGACGATAACCAATCAATTTGTAAATGAGCCCCTATCGAAATCGATTGCATAGGCCATACGATACTAACCCTTCTAATAATCCCAACCCAACTTGCTAACCCAAAATTCCACTATCGGTATTTCCACCACTTGCGTCACGGTGATCCCTAGTGACTCGGGTTACCGTATTACCATCAGTTGCGTTACGAAACCCTCTAAATTTCCGTATTACCACCATTTGCGTTTTGGGACTTCCTAAACCAACCTTCGACCCAAAATCAACTGTTTCTCATACAACACGCAAACTAGGACTCCTCCATGAACACATTCTTAGATAGAACATCCTACGTTATGCCAACATCATCACACATGCATCATGGACGATCACAAAAAAATACCAACAATTCGTAAAAGTACAATAACAACGTTTAACTAAATTAATTCTTATCCAGTTCTTGCTAAAGAAAAACCGATGGACCAAGGAATGCATCGAGCCATCGTAGGAACTCAAATAGACATGCTTGAGATAGATTAGGAGGTGTCCAAAAGGGTTTAAAAGTGTTTGGAAGTCAAAACAATCGACGAAGAAGCAATAGGTGCAAAACTGGAGTTAAGCTCCAGGTATTGATACGCATGAAAATCCGTATCGATACAATACTCTCTGACCAGAAAGATAAGCTTATAGTATCGATACGGCCCTTAATCCGTATCGATACCATGGGGCTTCGGGCAGCGATTTCAGCAGATTTTCAAGGCATGAACAACAACCAAAATCCAACAATCAAATGCACGATTCTACACCAAATAAACATATAAACAAATAAAAGAGGTAAAGAAATCCCTACCTCGAGTCAAAGAGCGAAACCCAAGAGATTCGTACGAGCTCTAGCCTTTCGAACTCCGAAACTTCGATTTAAGCTCAACCCGAGAAATTCCAAGTCGAAGAAACAAGATTGCAAGGCCGGAGGGAGGTTGATTCTTGAAGATTTTGGGAGGTTAAGTGGAGTTTTAAGTGAGAATAGAGGAGAGAGAAAGAGATCAGTGGAGAGAGGGAGGGAGAAGAATGGATGAGAGAGAGAGAGGAGTGGGGATAAATGATCTCCTACTTCTCTCACACCCCTATATATACTCACATATCTCTAAATCACACACACACTCCCTCTAATTTCAATTCTTTCACTACAATCCACAATCTAATTAATCACCAAATAATTCATATTTTTCTCATTTAAGCATTTAATAATTAAGTTTAATAATTAAAAATATTCAAGTCTCGATAGTCTATCCTCAAAGAAATTTCGTCCCGAAATTTTCAGCGCAAGCCAATTAAGATTATGCATCAAACATACATGCTCATGCCATAACATATATCATCAAACAATAAGCTAACCATCAAATAGTTGAAATCTCGAAACTCACATTGGTTAACTCGAAAAAAAATGCGGATACTTCTCCCTCACTTCATCTTCCCTTTCCCATGTTGACTCTTCTCTCCCGAGATGACTCCATAAGACTCGCACTAACGGAATGATTTTACCCCTCAATCGTTGCTTGCGTGAATCTAGGATACGTATCGGTTCCTCCCCATAAGATGCATCAGCTTTCAACTCGAGTTTGGACCACTCTAGAACGTGTGACGGATTCGGTTCATACTTCCGCAACATCGATACATGGAACACATCATGAACGTTCAATAATCTCGGTGGTAAAGCCAATTGATACGCGACTTCCACAATCTTTTTGATAATGTCAAATGGCCCGATATAACGCAGTGAAAGCTTGCCCTTTTGCCCAAAACGAGATAATCCCCGACGCGGCGATACCTTAAGAAACACATGATCTCCCACTTCGAATGATAACGGTCGGCGATGACGATCGGCATAACTCTTTTGTCTACTTTGTGCGGTTAATAACCGTTGGTGAATCACTTTGACTTGCTCGGTAGTTCTCCTTTGTGCTTCAAGAAGGCGTTGACAAATCGCCTTTATGCTCTTGGAAGTTTCTTGGATCAACTCCAGCCCAATTAACGTAGCCTCGCCCAACTCTGTCCAACACACGGGTGATTGACACGGTCTCCCATACAAGGCTTCACACGGCGCCATCTCGATACTAGATTGGTAATTATTGTTGTATGTGAATTCGACTAATGGTACGTGGTCCTCCCAACTACCCCGAAAATCCATAACGCATGCCCGAAGCATATCTTCTAGAATTTGGATCGTTCCCTTGGATTGCCCATCCGTTTAAGGATGATACGCGGTGCTAAACAAGAGATTGGTGCCAAGAGCGGCTTGCAGACTCTGCCAAAAGCTCGCGGTAAACCTTGGATCTCAATCCGACACGATAGAAACGGGTATCCCATGAAGACGGATAATCTTGCGGATGTACAAACGGCTAAGCGTATCAATCGAATCGGAAACTCGGATCGGTAGGAAATACGCTGACTTGGTCAATCGATCGACTATCACCCAAATGGCATCGTGCCCCCTCGGCGATCTTGGTAAACCGGTAACAAAATCCATAGTCACGTTCTCCCACTTCCATTCGGCCACTGGTAATGGTTGTAACTCCCCCAGGGGTTGTTGATGCTCAGCTTTGACTTGTTGGCACGTAAGACATCTGGACACGAAGATGACGACATCTCTCTTCATTCACGGCCACCAAAACTGTCTATGCAAGTCATGGTACATTTTCGTTCCTCCCAGATGCACGGCTAACGGTGAGTGGTGAAATTCCCTCAGAATTTCCTCTCGATACGAAATGGGTACGAATAATTTTCCTTGGTATCACAAACACTGATCAGCGTGAATCATCCACCCCTTTCGAGCCTTCCCGCTAAGAAACTTAGTACGAAACTCTTCTGCTTCTTCATCTTGCCATTGAGCCTCAATTACCCGATTCGACAAAGTCGATTGAATGGTCAAGTTGCACAAAGTGACTCCATCACGGACCTCTTCAAAATGTAGCGCATACGAACCTAAGTCGTTCATTGTTTTCCACTCGAGAATAGTTAAACTCACAAGTTACGTCGATTTTCTACTCAATGCGTCCGCTACCACACGTTCGCCTTACCCGGATGATATTACAAATCAAAGTCGTAGTCTTCTAAATGTTCCATCCAATGGCGTTGTCGCAAGTTGAGCTCCTTTTGAGAGAACAAGTATTTTAAACTCTTGTGATCGGAAAAGACTTCGAATCTCTCACCGTAAAGATAATGACACCTACTCTTTAATGCAAAGACGACGGCCGCAAGTTCTAAGTCATGAGTTGGGTAGTTCCGCTCGTGAGTTTTCAGTTGCCGTGATCCATATACTACCACTCGCCCTATTTGCATCAAGAAGCACCCTAATCCCTCTTTCAAAGCGTCACAATACACAGAGTAACCAACTCCCCGTTCGGGCACAACCAGAACCGGCGCGGTAGTCAATCTCTTCTTCAACTCCTGAAAGGCCATCTCACGCGCATCACTCCAAACGAAACGAGTCCCCTTACGAGTTAATTTTGTCAACGGAACAGCTAGGTGAGAGAAATCAAGTACGAAACGATGATTATACCTAGCTAAGCCCAAGAAGCAACGAATCTCGAACACATTCTTTGGTCGCTGCCATTTCATCACAGACTCTATATTTCCCGGATCAACGAACACCCCATCCTTCGACACGACATGACCTAAAAACTTGACTTCGGACAACCAAAGTTCACATTTGCTAAGCTTAGCATACAAACGATGTTCTCTTAAGAGTTCAAGAACGATAGAAAGGTGAGTTTGGTGTTCTTCCTTCGAAGATGAGTAAATAAGAATATCATCCACACAGACAACCACAAAACGATCAAGATAGGCACGAAAGATATGGTTCATCAAATCCATGAAAGTTGCTGGTGCATTTGTCAAACCAAACGGAATAACAAAGAATTCATAGTGGCCATATCGAGTACGAAAAACGGTTTTTGGAATGTCTTCCCTCCAAACCCTCAATTGGTGGTAACTGGACCTTAAATCAATCTTTGAAAAACAAGTTGCACCTCGAAGTTGATCAAACAAGTTGTCGATTCTTGCCATAAGCTACTTATTCTTAATGGTGACGCGATTCAATTTATGGTAATCAATACACAAGAAAAGCGACCCATCCTTCTTTTGAGCGAACAACGCCGGTGCTCCCCACGGTGATATACTCGAATGGATAAACCCGAAATCCTCCAATTCTTGCAATTGAACCTTCAATTCTCTCCACTCAGCGGGAGCGAAACGATAAGGAGGTACGGAGATAGGAGCGGTACCAGGAAGCAAATCAATACTGAATGCAATCTCTCTCTCAAGTGGTAAGCCGAGCAACTCCATCGGAAACACATCCGGAAAATCACAAACGACAAGAGGTAACTCCCCACGCGCGGATACGTCTTCATCTAAGGCCAAACTCACTAACAGAGCATGCATCGACTCACGCACTCGAGACTCACACAGATATGGCTCTATCAGTTTTTGACGCTCCCCGAAGAACTCGAAACAAGAACCCCCAGGCGGACAAATACGGACCCGACACTTGAAGCAATCTATAGTAGCATGGAACGTCGACAGCCAATCCATTCCCAAGATAAGGTGGAACCCCAACATATTCAACACGATAAAGTCAAATGTAAAACGGTGATCTCGAATAACAAGCTCACAATCTCGACAAATGCGATCTAACGGCGATCTACCTCCTATAGGTGTGTCAACAAACAATGGAGGACTGATACTTTCAATTTCCAACCCCAAAGCACAAGCAATAGATGCAGCAATTAATGAATGTGATGCTCCTGAATCAAATAACACTCTAGCAAATGAGTTAAACAAGAGAAATGTACCCCTCACAACCGAAGTTTCTGAGGCCAGAGAAGTGATAGGAGGTGGTGGAGGCGGAATAGCATAAGCGATAGCAAATGCCCTCCCCTGAGTGGTCTGACCCTGAACGTGTCCACCCCGATGACCAGAGCCCTGAGTAGGTGTAGACGAACTAGCTCCTCTCTCAACTTGAGATCTCTGAACCGAAGCGGTCTGATGAAAGTGAGATTGCTGCTGCCTTTGATTACCCCGAAACGACTGTCCGCCAGTACCTTGTCCACTCCTCGACTGCTGCACCAATCCCGACTCACTACGAGCTCCATCCCCACACGGACAATTTCTTGCAAAGTGACCAGGCTTCCCACAAGTAAAGCACATGTTCAATAATCATGGGCATTGGGTGCGAATGTGCCCCATCTGACCACACTCGTGACATACGATCGAAGGTCTATTAGAAACTCCCCGAATCCTAAACGAAGAAGAAGGTGGAGGCCTAACATTCGACTGACCCTGTGAAGCCGATGATTGATCTCGCTGTCTCTTTCTTCCATGACTACCAAAACTCCCCGACGAAGAACTCATACCTCCCACTGGTTGTCTTGGTTCCCAAACCTTAGTAGTTTTAGGTGCCTCCTTCGGTGTCTCAATGCTCCTCACACATTCAACGGCTTCGGAAAACCTCCCTTTGCGCTGTGCCACAACAAATTTCTTCACAGTGTCGTGCAAGCCCTTTTCAAACCGCCTACATTTTCTCTCCTTGGTGGCCACCAATTCCGGCGCAAAACAGGACAAGGATTTGAATTTTAAGGCATATTCCGACACTGTCATATCCCCTTGCTCTAACTTCTCAAACTCATCTCTCAATTGGTCTCGACACGTTTCCGGGAAGTATTGCTCGTCGAAGAGTGTAGGGGGATAAAAACAATTGATGCTTCGGATCACCTTGGATTGCAACGGCTTATTCGTGCCTCTTCACCGGAACCCTAATTCGTCGCTGGAACTTTAATCTACAAGACAGACAAGGGATGAGCGCACCTCTGCCTCTCATGGGAAAGGCCCTCCGATGCCAAAGTCGGTATCACGTACCAGCAAACAAACCCTAATTATCAGTAGGAGAACAATATGAATGCCAAATCTTTCGTACCTTTATTTCCAGGTTTACCATGTATTTATAGATTCATGGATGTTTGTTGCCCAAGTATCCCTGTTGCCCTTGGATTCCTGTCTCGTATAGGAAACCTAGTATCCTTTGGATTCTCGTTCCCTTGTCGATTTAATAGCTTAGTCCTTTCGGGACTCTTTCCCATAATTACCCGAACATCCCATTCGCGTTGGGTGTCTTGCTTTGATCCTATATACTCGGGTTCTTATTCTCTTACGGAATAACACCGTTCTGGAACCTTCTAGACCATTCCTACCGCTTTGACATTTAAAGCTGCTTTCCCAACAGTTCTTTCGCTATTCGGCTATTCCATTGCCGAACAGACTGTCTAGTCCAATGACCTCACATGCAACTGGTCCTCCTCATCATGTTTGGACAAATGACTTCCCATGTCCTTTGCCCTTATAACGCCAAACAAACTGCCTGGACCAATGACTTCTCATGTCACTAGTCTACATCGCCGTTCACCGCCCTACCCGGCGGTACGACCTATCGTATTTACCACGTGTTCCCGTACATCGCGTGTTCGGCTACTAATTGTATCTGTTCAGGAATACCTCCTTACAATTGCTCCCTAGCTTCGCTCGTTTGACACTGTTTGCGGACAACTGGTAAAGCTAAAAATTAGACTTTGAGCTGAACTTCTTTGATCCCGGGCAGCCATAATATTAATACTCATTGATGTCTTTGGCGCCCTTGTCATTACACCATTTCACGAAAACGTTACTACGTGGCATGTTTCGTACGCCTCGCATTAATTTCGAACTGACGTTCCTAGCCAAACGTTGCCAGAATGGCGTCCGCTCAACCCCCATCTCCCGTTACTTTTCATGTAACGGCGTGGGAGGAGACGTTTCGTGTCCGTCTTCTCCCTTTTTTAAGCTCTAAAAAGAGGTCTTCTTGGGTTTTCCACCCAAAATTCGAGTCCCCTTTTCCTCTCTCTATAACCAGGCGAGAGCTTTCTTTCCTTTCTTCTGCCATCGCCGCCATCTACAATGTGATTGCATCTCAAGCAACCACCGCAAACAGCTTCATAAGATTCTCATTCCCTTATTGTGTTTCATTCTGAGATTTTGTTCTCAATTTTACCAGTTTCTCTAGGGTTTCATCCTTAGCCATTTCCAAATTCCTTTGTTCTTAGTATACCCATGGTAGATGAGGGCAACAATGGCCCTAAGCCTGGCAAATTTTGGAAACTGTGTGATACCCCTACTGCCATGTCGGCCTTCAGGACTGAATACAATATCCCTGACAATGTGGGTCTTGAACTCGCCCCTTTAAATGCAGACAGGGACGGTGGTTCATGGGATAGAATGTGTATCCCTATTCTTGCTATTGTTGAGGGCGGAGTTCGCTTCCCCCTAGATCCATTGCTCCGTCATGTTTTAAACTGGTACTGTCTTACTCCCATGCAAGTATCTACCAATTTCTTTCGGCTCGTAATGGGCGCCGCAGCCCTTAACAGGATTCTAGGCGCCCATTTAGGAATTTGGGATATCCAATGGTGGCATAGCATTGTACTAAACCCCGAATACAATACCTATTATTTCAAAGTAAGGAAAGCAGAAAAGCACCTCGTGCTTAACTTGCCAGATTCTGCTCGCGATCATGAAATAGATTTTCTCTATGTCACTGGAGCTTTCGAGCCGATGGGGGAAGACGGCCAAGTGGTGGGCTTCCATTGCCCCCACATATGGGGTTACCCACGTATGCTCCTAATTTTGACTTGCAATTCTGTCTTTACTGCTTTCTCATAGTCCTTTAATATTTCTAATTCATGTTTGAACTTGAATTCTGCAGCGGATAATGCTAACAAACGTCCAAGACGTGAGCCTAGCTATGTCCGAACAGCAGAAATCATCAGGATTCTGAGGTATACAGGGGAGCTTGGAACATTAACAGCTGGTCGGGGTCACGACGCGAGCGTTTTGTTGGGCTATGACCTTGCTTACAAAGGTTTCATTGACAGAAGGTTAGCCAATCCAAGTACCAGTGGTGCATCAACCTCTACTACTCCCCAGCCAAGGAGCTCACGATCCAATACTAGAGTTATTGTCGCTGGACAACAAGGTGAGGTACCAGTTTCTGAAGGCATACCTCTGCCACGGTTGAGACTCAGGAGACCCACACAACGACAAAGAGAACAGTCGCTCCCCATCCGTGACACCAGCCAGTCTTCATCATCTGGGTACTTTCCTTCGCCTCCTTTATTAGGTACAATGACTCGTCAACCCCTAAATCTTAGCACCCTTCTCACCGTCTCTGTACAAGGACGTGGCGCTGCCAGTAGGGTGGCAACAACTGGTCTTGCCCCCCTGCCGCCCCGTCGTACCGGGGGGGTTCAACACGATCATCCTCTTCCACTCGGGAACGTGGCAGTTCTCTTGACCCTATTGATGCTCATCGAGACAAACGTCCCAGAAGCCAAAAAGCCAGACACACCGACACACAGGCTGTTCCATCGACTATGGAAACTCCTCCACCGAGCATCCAAGTAATACACGACGCTTGGGCCCCTCAGCTCATGAGGGGAGACCGTCAAGTAAATGTTGGGGATAGCACTAGCTCATCGGAGACCGCACTGGCCCTGGCACAGAAAGAGTCTTTGTCCCCTTCTGACCGACTTGTATCCACTGGACTCGTCCGTGGTATTAAGGTATCTTGTTTCATAACCTTAATCTTTACCTTTCACGTGGTACATTAAAATTCTGACTTCAAATTACTTTTTGGTTTTCTTTAGTTTATCCAAAAAATGGTCACACTGGGATAGAAGTTTCAGGAAGCTGAAGTTGAAAGAATTAGACTCTTAAATGACAAAACAAGGCTGCTTCGAGTAGTTTTTAAATTGGAAAGAGAGAGAGATAAGGCTAAGTTGGAGTGTGATGAAGCGAAGGGCAAGCTTCATACTGCCGAAGACAGTCTCAACCAAGCACTAGCTGAGATAGACAAAACGAAGAAGGCTACTTTTGAAGAAGGGTATCTAAAAGGCTTTGATGCTGCCACTGCTGACTATGTTGGCCAAATGCCTGCCATTCAAGATCAAATTTGGGTCGCCAGTTGGGAAGCTTGCTTGATAAAGATTGGTGCTGCTGAAGACTCAACCCTCTGGGGAGAAAATGACTTACCAAGTCGTCGAGCTGCAGCCCCTCAGGAGCATGATGAGCCCCCAACTGATGATGTTGAACGACAGATAGATGAATTTGCAAATGCTGATGAAGAGATACAGATGGAGTCCCAAGATGCTGCAATCAAACATGCATCAGTTCGGGAGGCAACCAATGAGATTGTGGTCTTGGAGGAGAATGCTGCTGTTGATGGTGACCCTAGCAATGAAGCGAATGCAGAGGTCACTACTGATTCTCCACCAGAAATCCAAAACCTGGATTGATTAGTAAGTTTGCATCTACTTTTCCAAACACTTGGCTGGTCCATGCCTTTTTTTTTTTTTTTTAAAGCCCTGCAAGGCACTAGTCTTTTCATACTTTTGATAACACAGGTATTCGGCCACTTGGTTTTTGTTTACATCTCATGACCTTACAGATTGAATTTCTAAGTTTAATCATACTCAGATAGGTTCTGCTTGTATGCCTAAGGTCAAGTATTCATACTTGGTCAATTTGCACATTTTCGTATGCATCCCCAAGTTTGTTTGTATTTCACAGATATCCGTCATGTGTATATCCAAGTGTTTCATACTTAAGTATCATACTTGTGTTAAGCTTCTTATACTTAAATATTGTAGCTAACATATGCTCGTTATGTTTTCATCAAATATTTGCTTGCTGTATAAAGTTTCTTTTATACTTAACCTAAACAACTCTAAGTATCTCGTACTTAAAAGCCAAGTATTCTCGTACTTAATAGCTTTAAGCTTCTCGTACTTAAAATCTAAGTATTCACGTACTTAACAGCTTTAAGTTTCCTGTACTTAAAAGCTAAGTATTCTCGTACTTAACAAACTTTAAGTTTCTCGTACTTAAGAAAAAATCATAAGCGTACAGCCCAAGTATTTTGTACTTGATGTTTCTTATATTTATTCTATGCATTCATGTATATTCCCTGCTCCCCAATATGAAAAAGGAAAAATAACGCTGAATTCCATATTTCATATTTTCAAAAGAAGACATTTCAAAAATCTTGATATACTGCAAAGAAGTGACTTTATTCATAAGCTTGAACTCAAGGGGGCGTTATTCGTACCCCTTGCAACTAAAAATCAAAGGAGCTTTATTCGTAACTTAAACTCAAGGAAGCGTTATTCGTAACCCTTGCAACTAGAACAGAATAAAATCAAAAACAAAAACAAGGGAATTTTATTCATAATTCCCACACAATCACGTAGTGCATCCTAAATAAAAAAAAACTCAATTCTTTTAAACAAAGAATTTTCTCAGATTATGAACATTCCAAGGCCTTGGCATTGGATTTCCGTCCAGATCAGCTAATCTATAAGCCCCTATGCCCACAATCTCAGTTACTCGATATGGGCCTTCCCAATTGGCCCCCAACTTGCCCTCGTTGGCCACCTTGGTATTGCTGAGAACTTTTCGAAGTACAAGGTCCCCAATACCAAATTCTCGTGGGTGGACGTGTTTGTTATAGCTTTTCATCAGCTGTTCTTGGTAGGAAGCCAGATGCAGTAGGGTCCGTTCCTTCATTTCCTCGGCGAGATCAAGCTCAATTTCGAGGGCCCTGTCATTGCCCCCACTCTCAACCAATACTGTCCTATTGGTTGGAAGGCCCACTTCCAAAGGTATCACTACCTCCAATTGGAAAAAGCCAATAGAATGGAAGTGGGATTTCCACACATCGTGTGCAAGTATGCCAATGTTTCCCTGAAGAACTTCCTAGCTTATCGCCTTAAGGAGAAATAGACTTCTCCATAGAACTTTAACCGAGAATTGCACCAATCTCTATGGCGCTGTGTCAAATGACCCTACAAGCTAAAGAAGCTCAAGACCCAATCGAAGGAGCCGATGGACAAAAGATGTAACAAGCCAATCAGGAGGAGCACGAAGGACACCTTCGAATGGTACTACAAGTACTCTGAGATAGCCAACTTTATGCCAAGACAAGTTTTGGCTAGAAGTGGTTAAGTTCTTGGGGCACATGGTATCCAACGACGGAATCGAGGTCAAAGCAGCACTGGATTGGAAGCAGCCACCGGGAGTTGACGCTGCCAAAGGCTTACTTTTTTGTGACAACAATTGTTCTTTCAGTGCTTTTACTAATAATATCCAAATCTATAGAGTATCGCAGGGATTGCCTGCTGATTTACCCCCGAAATAAGGATGGAATACTTGTGCCCTACAATTTTGGGGCTAATCTGCTCAAGTGAATCCGTTGTTTCCTACTTTAGGAAATGGGTTTAATATCGTTAGGTGGGGAAGGATCATGTTAAGGAAACGTATGTAGAATACGAGTCCGCATGATGATTTGATAGAAGTTTTGCGTTTGGCGTTGGCATTTGGGATGGAAAATTCATCAGAGGCATACAACGAGACAAGTTATTCAATGGCGGAAGCAACTTCAACCCCATCTCATTAAGCAAGTAAGAAGGCTTAATTCGAGTGATGGTGACCTACCCCTATTTTTAAGGGGGATATTCGATGATTCCAAGACCGGTCTAGCGACCTAGTCTAATCTGTAGTCGCGCGCCAATTTCGGGGATGAAATTGTTTTAAGGGGAATAGATTGTAACAGCCCTGATTTTCGGTAAATAAAAATTTCGTTAAATATTTGAATTTTATTTGAATTTGCTTTTAACTTTCTTGTAGTATGTCATAATTACACTTTAGCCCTTCAGGATTCGTTTCTTAACACTAAAGCCCTACTTAGCAAGCCTAGTTGACTTCCAATCGGCCAGTTGAAGAAAACGAACTAGGAAGTCACCTAGTTACTTTTACCTAACCGTAAATGGACCGTTTTGCCCCTCTTAAACCATGTGAACCTTTTTAACCCTAGACTAAGAATTGATTATTCATTTTCTTTTAATTATTTTTGGTTTTATTCTTTGTCCATTGGACAATAAATGTTAGGGAAACTATTATCCATTGGATAATAGAAACCCCAATTCTTTATATTAAAAGTATACTTGCTGAGGTACTAAGTATTTATAAAAAAATAGACTTTTTAAATGCTTTAAAGGACTTTTTGAATATTTTAGTATAAAATTTCCCTAGTAACTATTGTCCATTGGACAATAAAAGCTAGGAGAATTATTATCCATTGGATAATAAGTTCATCTTTCAACCAAGTACCATGGGTTTTATTAATTAATCTTTTCTTTAAACCCATGTGATAAAGTACATGATATTTTTATTATGTAGGTACTTGATAGACTTTAAGGCCTAAGATTCTTTAAGTTCTACTAAGTATTATTTTAAGTTGGGGTTTTGAACTACCTATTGTACAAGGTACCCATGTATATATTATATAAGTACATGGAAGACTAAAATATTGCCCTAAGTACACATATGCTTGTTTGATAGTTAATGGGAAAATCTTGTCTACTTTAGATCTTTAGTACAAAAGTACTTATATTTTAATTGTTCTATTTTCATCTAGTAGTGTGTGTGTGTGTGTATATATATATATATATGTGTGTGTACTTGCAAGAGAGTGAGAGGGAGAGAGAGAGAGAAAGCAGAGAGAGGGAGAGGGAGAGAGGCCGAGAGAGAGATGAGGGAGAGAGGGAGGGAAGATTTGATGTGTACCTTGGCCATTGATCTTCCAATGTACTTCAAAATCCTTGGATGGTTACTCTTCCAAGCCAACTTAACTTCCATTGTCCTTTCTTGATTTGTTTAAACCCTAGAATCTTGTGCAACTATACTTTCCACCCACCAAATCTCCCAAGATCAAATCCTTGGTACAAAATAGCCATGCAAGCCTAGCATTTTAGCCTTTGATCTTCCATAAAAGTTTGATTTTATTGGATTAAAAAATGGGGTATGGGAGAGAGAGAGGGGGCCAGCCAATAGAGAGGGGGAGGGAGACTTTGCCTATAAATAGAAGGCCATCCCATGCTTTGAACTCACACCTTCAAACTTGCTCTTCCTTCTCTCTAGAATTTCTTAATGTTCTTAGTTCCAAAGTTCTTGTTTTCTTGAAGTTCTTGAGCAAAACCACCAAACCACTTCCAAAACCACCATTAGATCTTTGGAGTAACCAAGTTTAGTTAGTAAGTTGTTTCTAGGAGGAGAAAATATCATCTCTCTTCCTTTCGAAGCAAACCGGAGCCGTTACACCGCCGAAACTCAAAACCGACGACCGATTTATCATAGCCGACCACCGCCAAGAAGTGAGGTAGAAATCCTATTCTATCAACTCTATGTATTGTATAAAAATGTATGTTGGAGAATAGAACGTCATTAGGAAGTTACTTTGAACATTCTTTCTAGAGTAGATAAGGTTATCTTTTGTTTAAAGGTTTGAAAATGCAAGGTTTATGTTCATGGTGATTCAAGCATGTTATGTAGCTTAGAGTTGGATGATCTTGTTGGAATAGTCTTATGAAATGCATGTTTGTATGTAAAGTCTTACACCGCGGAGTCTTGCATGAGAACGAGACACAAAAATCGAGAAAGTAGAAACATGGCACCTAAGGTGTGGTTTAACAAGAAAGATGTGTTTTCACGGTAGGAAATGCTTTTGAAACTACATAATGACCAATTTTGGTGGCATTATGTGAGATGTGTGTGTGCATTCCCATGGGAACCCAGAGTGGCGGAACCATGGTGAGGTATGGCTTGGTTATCCACGGAGAGGAGCCAATGCAATTGTGTGACAATGGGAACCTGGAGCGGCGGAACCATTGTGTGGATACTCGGGAACCCGGAGCGGCGGAACCGAGGTTGGGTGTGTAGCTTGGTTATCCGCGGTACGGAGCCAATGCAAATGATTTTGAAAGGTTGATTTGTAAGTGGAAAATGTTGACACGGTCTACGATGAGTCGCGTAGGAGGAACAAAGAGAATCATAGACACCAACAATAGTTGAATATCAAAAGTGGAGGTGTTATTGTTACTGACTGTTATATGCGATCTATTGTTTGTAAGTAATGGGTTAACGGGTATGGGATTATTCTATTGAGCTCCTGTAGCTCATGGTGTTACCTTTGGTGACCCTGACATATTATATCGGTGGCGTCGTTGGTATAATGTGTCAGACCTCGTAGACGAACAAGGTGAACTCTACACCTTGGAAGCTTTTGGAGCTGAAGAGCTAGCTAAGAGGGAAGAGCAGGTGGAGCTGTAGATAGGAACCCTAGTTTCCCTTCCTTTTGTAATGAAAGTACACTTGTGAGAGTTATGTTGTAATAAAGAGCTAGACTCTATTTTGAAGTTTCAATAAAATTGTCTATTTAACGTACCTAAAATTAGGGGCGTTACACCACCAAACTCTTGATTTCAATGCCATCAAACCACCGCACCACAACTTACGAGAGTATCAAATCCATATAATACAACGCTGATATCAATGATCTGTAGACTGATTCTAAGGAAAGAGATAGACTTTTCATAAAGTCTACATAAAGAGTCAACTTTTATGCCGTTATGGTTGTATCTATTGACATATAGACATATAAGACCGACCATAGAGGTTCCACTATCTAAGGTGGCTTTGGTAACGGATCAAACTACTTGGTGCCCTGGTTTGAAAATGTGAAATGGGAACACGAAAAAACAAACACTTAGTCAGAAAAGAGAGTACTAAGATGTCAATGTGCAAAACAAATCCAGCAACTTAAAAAATTCGTAAAGTTAAAGTAATTTCTGCAAATGTGGAGTGGGATCCATAGTGACTAAAAATGCAGCTCTCCTACTAAAATGGAAGTAATTCGCTGTCAAATAATTTTGGATGCAAAAACTTGAATATCAACTGCTGATGCTAATATTTTCTCAATTGTCTGGAGGGTCCAGGAGAGATATTGTGCGGAACCCAAGTGTTCCATGAGAATTTTGAATTGAAAACTGGGTGAGGAAACTTAGGGAGATTTTTGAATTGAAAATTGTCCAGCCTTAAGGCTTACAACTCCTTAAATACGATGCGAACCCTAACCCTATTAGGAAAAGGGAAAAACACCAATTTTGGAAAGTTTTGAAATTATTACATATTCTGAAAATATAAGAAAAAATAACACTTCTCCAACAAGAACGAACGTTATGGGACTTTCCTATCAAAAGTTATAAGCAAAAAGATTATTTCCTAAAATAGCAAATTTGGCCATTCGGAGCCCTAAACGGCCGAAAAAGACTAAAAAACATGTGGCACATGGCCTAAGGCAATGTGTCCTAACCGTTGAGCCGTTCCGGATCGAATCCAAGTGGGCCCAAAGCCAAAGGCCTCGGTCAGTTGTTTACGAAAATACCGACTAGTAGGCTTGGACTGCTTTAGGTGGTACTCCTCTATGCACACCGCATCAGAAGTACTTGTTTTAAAGAAACTTCTCCAACAATAAACCCGTTGTCTTTGGGAATGAAGTTCAGATGTCATTATTCATAGTGAGTGCTAAGCTAAGGATTGTTACGTAGAATTTTCTCTTTACAAGACATAAATTCCTCTTGAAGGACGAAGGCCTTAAGATGTAGTTGGATAGTATGCGAACCATAAGAAATATGTGTGGGCTTCGAATACAGAAGCATCCTTCTACAGGGCTTTCATTTTAACCATGAAGTTGGGCATTCAATTCTTAGACTTGTTTCGAAAGGTTCAATCCCCTCCCTAAGGGAGAGAACTTCATCAATAAAATAAAGAAAAAACAGAAGGCAGCACTACCAAAGCTAGTAAGCTACAACATAGATACAATGCAAAAGAGACACACAATCCAACTATAACTGTAGAACCTTGCCAGAAAACAATACAACATAAAGACAGACAAACCATGGAGAGAACTCCATGAATAAAATAGAGAATAGCAATCTCACAAAGAAAAGAACGGTACATCCAATGGGAAAATTGAATGAGCCCATAGCCATCATAAACCAATCTTCCTGCACATAAGTGTACAATACACCACTACAAGGCATAAATCAGCACCAAGTTGGCCTAATTCTTGGCAACACTTGACCAATTCTGTATGAAACCTTGCCAGTAATGCATGACATCAATGTTGATCTTTAAAGCTAGCAGACTGATTTAGATATCAGCAACATTATATTCCAAACAAGGACTACAAATCAGCACCACACCTTCCACACTAAGAACATAACAGCTAAGTTTTGATAGCAACAGCAGAAGACGCATATAGGGGATCATCACAAGATCAAAATGATGTAAAACGACACAATATCTGGCCTCTTAGCCCTCCTACAATTGGGAGATGGAAAGAGGTATTAGAGAGAACACATAACTTGCATCTGTTCCTAACATCAGCACCAAAACCAGTAGCCTACAATCAATTCTGCCCCTAAAACAGCCTTAAAAGATCCCTAAAGTAGCCTACAATCAGAACCAAAACCAGCCCCAAATCTGACCCCAAGCAACCCCTATCAACCCTTAAAAAAGACCAACAAAAAAATCATAAAACCAGCCCAAAATAAGCTCTGAATACAACACTAAAAAATCACTAAAACTAGCCCCAAAATAGCCCCCAAGCAACCATAGCCCCACCCTTATCCCTCCTCTATTAACTACAATCATTTTTTACTAAACAAAAAAGTTAGCTCCATTAAAAAACTAGGGCATAAGTTATAAGGGTACAAGTATCAGAGAAATACTAAACAATCTCATTGTGTCAACACACAAAAGGAACAAATTTTTGATAAAATAATCAAAAAATTCACATTATGAATAAACTAATCATGTATGGGAAATCTATATAGAAAATGTAGAATGGGTTATACTGAGTTTACGAATAAACCGAGAGAGGCTTATGGTTAGAGGGGGAGTCTAATAGTTATAAAAGATTTAACAGACCTATGGGATTACAGATCTAGAGTTCAATGGGTCAATAGAACAGGGTCTTCGCTCCACAATTCCTACGCATATGCAAAAACCTTTCTTTTTCACTTCACCTGGCTTGGAAAATGTCCCCTGAAACCCGAAAGTAAATGACTGTATACTTCCTATTTTAGACACTCAATTTCTGTCATGCTTTGCCATTTCTCCAAAGAAAAATTTGCAACCTAATCAAGAAAAATCAAGGGGAATAGAGAGATACGAAGAGAGAGAGAGAGAGAGAGAGAGAGAGCGCGCGCGCGCGCTCACCTGAGTCAGGAAATTGATGATGCTGCTGCAAGAAAAAAGGAATGCAGTTAAGAAATTGGGATGAAAGTGATGAAGGGACCCATAGACGAGAAGATAGAGAGAGAGGACAGAACACCATACATTGTGAGAGAGAGAGTCGATGTTGCAGAGATGGAGGCTGGGGAGCAGCCTGAGAGAGATGGAGATGGAGTGATCTGATGCTGATGAAAGGGAAACTTTGGGAGGAATGCCCAAATTCCCCCCCCCCCCCAAAAAAAACCCGCCAAAATTTTCCGCTTCTGTTTTTTTTTTTTTAATTGTTTCAATCCCTCCTTTAAAATGGAAGACAAAAAGAATTTGTCACCCAAAGCATTTCCTTTTGTGAGGAATTATTTCGTCACAAAATGGTTGCAATTATATGTGGAGGAAACGGATTGGTGACGAAATTTATTTTTTCGTCACCTTATATTTTTTTGTCCACTTTTTTGCTGACAAAATTTATTTTTTCGTCACTGATTAACTATTTTTGGTGACAAAATAAAATTTCCTCACCCTAAATTTTTTTGCCCTATTAATTGGTGACGAAAAAATATTTTCCTCACAAAATAGGTATATTTGGAAACAAAAACTACTTTCGTCACATATTCTAATTTTTCTTGTACTGCTTTCTCATCTGGTATCTCTCCTCCGTGCGTGCCTCCACCTTGGCCAAATCCTCTTGGGCTTTCAAGAAGTCTGCAGCTGTTGGCCCCCGGTGCTCTTTTATCGCTGAGAGCTAGCCGGGGTCTGTAGACACCTCCCAAACGGGGCAATCTCTCCTCCGTGCGTGCCTCCACCTTGGCCAAATCCTCTTGGGCTTTCAAGAAGTCTGCAGCTGTTGGCCCCCGGTGCTCTTTTATCGCTAAGAGCTAGCCGGGGTCTGTCGACACCTCCCAAATGGGGCATCGCCATACAAATTGATAACGCTTGTTTGGTTTCACTTCATAAACCAAGATCGTGGATATCCCATGGCTAGGAACATCGCCATACGATAACGGTTATCATCAAAATATAGTCACCACCTAGTTTATTAAAACAAGGAAAAATAGACAGAGATTCCAAGTACGGGAGCCAATAATACAATAAGGGGAAGGTGTTAGGCACCCCTCTTTGCCCAGTCGTGAGACAGGCCCATGATCGTTCGACACATTATATATATTTGCTTTATTTAATTCTAAACACATAATCTAATTATTAACCTTTAACAATTGATAAGGTGAGCCAGAACAGTAATTGAAACATGCAATGAAAATAAGTAGAACAAAACAGGCTGTCCCAGGAAAATAGATCTCTCAGCCGATGAATGGCTTTCATGGCCGAGGGATCCTACTGGATTGATGTGTCAGCCGAGGGATCGATTCCCCAGCCGATGTTCTTCCTCACACCAGACTAAATGATTAACAGAAAATAAAAATGCTATGATTAATATACAAAATCATAAAAGAAATCAAACCATAGGCCCCTGGGCCTCTCCACCTTGATCCCTCAGTTGCTTGATTGCTTTGGATTGGGGATGATTGAGTGATTTGCTTCTCGAAAACCTTAGGGTTAGGGTTTGTACTTCGGGGTTTGATCGTCAGATTGCGGCTGCCTTCAAGTGGTTAGGGCTTTTAAAGAGAGGGTATGAGAGACAATTTCTACAGAGTTTGGAGGTATGAGATGGAGGAATTGAATGTTAATTTTGGAACCCTAAGGCCTCTTTATATAGGCATGGGATGACTCACTCCGGCCAATGAAATGGCGTGAATCAATAAGGAATTATAAGGTTAGAAGATCTCTAGACAAATCTACTTTCGTAGCCCGAATGCATCGGAGTTTGGCTGCTATGGTTTGGGGATCGAGTCAAACGTATGACAGAACATTCCAGAATATGGAAAATAGACGATCTGGCGGCCGAGCAAAGGATCTGGCGGCCGAGGAATAGATTAGGCGACCGAGTGATTGATCTCTCAGGGCGATTTTCAAGCAGTGGGCTTCACAGGTGAAGAATTGATGTTTAGGCCATGAGATCGATGTAACGGCTGATAGAAATATTCTCCTACGATATTGTATTTCTATTTGAAAGGCTATTTGGCTCTGGATTGAGTCCTCTAAGTGGCTCGAAGTTCTCACCATAAGTCCATGGGTTCACAAGAAGTCAATCAGCAATTATTGTATCCATATCATCATCGGGATGGTCCCCAAGGTGGAATTTGAAATAATCGTTCGGCCAAATTGGGGTGTCTATAGATGCCCCTATTTGACTGAACTTAGACGGATCGCGAGACTTTTTTAAGTAAGAGTCAAAGCTGTGAAAAGCAACTCAATTTGGTCCAACCACTATTCCAAGGTGTTTTTGAAAAAGGTTTTTGTGATGGTCGGGCTGGGAGGCTGCCTACGTATTCCACATGGGAAATTTAGATCAACTGTAGTTCGGAGGCAAAAAAGAAAAATAAAAGAAGTTCAGAGGGTTAGGGACAGAAGGCGTACCTTTGGGCTTTAGAAGCCGTATTGCAATGTTCCTGGGTTATGCTAGGATTTTGGCGGAGAGTAGTTGAAGGAGCATGGAGCTACCGGGGAAGTTTTGTGGAGAGCATCCTTAATATTTTTGGGTAGATCAGTACACAGCGGGTGAGTCGATTGCTTTTCATGATCATCCTTACTTTAATTGAGGGGAGCTTAGTTGGATAGCCTATCCTTGCGAACGAGCTTGTTGGAGTTGATGCAATTGGGTGGAATCCAAACCATCTTCCAGAGATGATCGAACGCTGGTTTTAAGATATGGTGGCACGAGGCCTGAGACTGGAGTGTGGAGCTTGAAGTGATAAAACCGAGGCATAGAACTGGTTGTATGCAGGATTGACCTATTTCATGAGTGAGAGAGATGCAAAAAATAGTATGTGCATGATGATGGTTAGATATGATAATGGTGATGCAGACTTGATGATAACAATGGTGATGCAATTGATGCTTATGTGCACGGGCCCGTGTGTGTGTGTTGTTTTAAGCATAAAGCTTCTTTCAAGTTTCAGACTTGAGCATTCATAGCATAGAGCTCGAGCATTCGGAAGGTAGAGTCTGAGCATTCAAAGTATAGGCTTTGAGCATCCAGTACACAGTGGTTGGGCATTCAGAGCGTAGAGCTTGAGCATTTAAGGTATAAACCTTAAGCATTCGAACATAGAGTTTGAGCATCTAGTACGCAGTGGTTAGGCATTCAAACGTAGAGCTTGAGCATTCAAGTGTAGAACTTGAGAGCAGATGACATCTTGTTGTATAGAGCTGTTGAGTAGTGAGTTTGTAGAACTGTTGAGTATTCTATCTTCTATCTTCTACTGGGTTTGATTTGTTCCTTATGCTTAGGATGCTTCCAAGGCTAGTTTCCACATGCTTGGTATGTTTCCAAGGCTAGTTCTGAGTATACTCGGGATTATCCCCAAGGCTAGATTCCACATGCTCAGGATTGTCCCCAAGGCTAGTTCTGAGTATATTCCACATGCTCGGGATTGTCCCCAACACTAGATTCCATATGCTCGGGATTGTCCCCAAGGCTAGATTCCATATGCTCAGGATTGTCCCCAAGGCTAGTTCTTGACCATATTCCACTTTGACTCTATCGACTTGTTGACCCAAAATGCCATAAGGTTTGTTAAATGCTTTGGCTATTATTGTCTTCAAAGATTTCCATCGCCTCTTTCAACTTGGTGCCACGGGAAGTTCCATCGCCTCAACTAATGGGGTGATCCACACATACGCTCTAGGAGATTTCCATCGCCTTCTTTGGTAAATTCAACTTGTTTTGGGAGATTTCCACTGTCTTTATTGATGAGGTGATCCTTATGCATGCCTAGGAGATTTCCTTTGCTTCCGTGTTAGGTAGATTTCCATCGCCTCCACTAACGGGGTGCCTTCCAGAGGCTGAACACTTTCTGGAAGCTGGCTATACAAATGCTTTCGAGATGTTGAACACAAATGCCTTCTATAGGACTTTAGCAACACAAATGCCTTTTGAATGCTTTCTGGAACACAAATGCATGTTGGAGGTCTTACGCCTTCTAGAGGACTTTGGCAATACGGGTGCCTTTTGGAGGATTTTAGCTTCTATGTAGTTTGCATTTCTGATCATGACAACTCTGAGTAGTACCCGACATGCAGGAGCGATTGTGAAGACTAATAGCCCACTTATCACTTGAATGTGGAAAACATTTAGAACTACTTGCAATCCCACATTCAAATAGTTTAGAAAACGGCGTGGATAGGAAAACAACATGTGACAATTTTAGAATCGACCACGGGCCGAAATCCTTTTATGCTGACTGCTAGGGGCAAGGCCACCACACTTTTAAGGACCCTAGTTCAAACATTGAACCATTGCGGGTGACATGGTTTGCAACGCAACACATATGCATATTAATATGAATATTTTAGGAAGGAATAGAAGCCCCCTGCTTTAGGCAATGGATGCTTGATTCTAGCTCAATTGTGCATGATAACTACTACCTAATTGCCCCTAGCATAGAAATATGCAATGTATGTGACAATGAGTATGAATGCAATGCTTTTCTTGTTGGCATGCTTTTTGATAGTGCTATGCTACAATCTTCCATAAAAAGGGTTTGAGGCATGGGCACCATTCCAAGATATGCCATCCTCCAAGCTAGATTGAGCCAAGCATGTTGGCGGAGAGACAGACTCCTCGGAGCACCACTCTTTTGCTTCCTACTTGTAAAATTGTTAGTTAACCATGCATATTTTGACAGGCAACAAGAGCGGGGTAGTTTTGGCTGACACGGAGAATTTGCCTTATGGCCTCACACTCGTCTCCTTTGTTTTGCTTCTTGCATCATGGTGATGGTGGTTACACCTGAATACTCTTGTAAAGGTTAGATGAGTTTCACTGATGATAGTAATACCCTGACTAAGAGCAAGTTAGTCCAAACAAATGTTATGCGATCAAAAAACCGAGGCAACCACCAACCATGAGGATGTGCACATAAAAGATTAGGGCCAAGAGATCATGCAGATGCCTAAACCAGATGATATAATGATAATGGTTCTGAACATCTCAACTTTTGCGTATTTGATTAAATGCTTCCTAAGGTGACTCACTACTGACAAAATTTCACACTAGCCAAGTAGCTATGACAAGATAAGATTTAAAACGTCGCGATACTCTAGTGATAGTCCTGTTTGGCAAAGAGACCATCTTGCTACACTCTTCATGAAATGGAAAACTCATGTTATCTCCTCAAAAGTTTGTAGATAATAATTGTGCTTGTGTTGTTGTGTCAAGAATGCTTAGGATAAAATTAACTTTGAAAACTTTTCCTTGAGGATTTCAAAATCATACCATTCCATCAATCGTGCTCCATATCCGTACCACTCAATTTGCCATGAGCCATAGCTTCACAAACCCATGCCCCTAGTCATTTTAGGTGAGTTTGTTATTTTGAGTCGACCGTCATGAGTTGAACTGTTGAGTGGCCATCCTCACGGCAGGTTGGATACTTCTGAGAGGAGAATAGAGGAGGGCCTAATCGTGCTGCTTATCCCCTATAATTCTTCATGATGTGTACTTTGCAAAAGTGATACGTACCTTACGATGTCTGCATATCACATCACTTTTCCACACTGGTTATGCCCCTAGTGCCTAGGACCCTGTTGCTAAGTCGTGTTCCTCAATCTGAGAGGACTTTGTTGTGGACCATAATGTAGACTTGGGGTTTCGGCTTAAGAAAAGAAGCGGATGTAAAGGCTAAAACCTAACTTCTACTAACGCTTGGGTTTTAAAAGCTAGTAGCCATCTTTAACATTCTTATCAACTCTTATCGTCTCTTGTCTCACTTTGTGTGAAAGAGTTGTTTTCTTCAAAATGTCCTTTGTATGGATTGGAAGAAATATTTTCTTCAAAATGCCCCTTGTATGACAGGATGATCATTTTTTCATTGATTTTTCTTTCATCTATGCTTTTTGTATTTTTGTTTGCCCCAACATAGGAGATGGCTGCCAAGTAGTCTTTTCAAAAGAATTATCCAGAGGCTCAACGTAGCTAGCAAGGGATAAGTGTTTGGATAGATGAAATGAATGCCTCTCTTCATTTGAATTATACAATAAAGTGATAGGGATCCTAGCCAAGATTAAGAGCTTTAATGTTTAACCAAGTGGATTTCTTAAGATTGAGCACCAGTCTTTGAGACACATAACAGATGTATGAAAACATGGCCGATTTTTCACTTATCTTCTCTTTGTTCATGCTCTAATTTTTGCCTAGACTGCCTTTGCAGGTTTTCAATCTAGCGAGCTCATTTTTCTTCTCCTCTCTTTTTCCCTTTCCCTTTTCTCTTTTCTATTCTCCATCTCCAATAGTGGTCCCAGAAATCCTTAACTCAACCGAAATGACATGGGTCAAAGTTTTGAAAACTTATTATTTGCTTTTGACAACTTGAGTGATTATGATGTGTTTCAAAAAGATATCATGAAATCACTTTGAAATCCCCAAGGATTGTTTTCAACATTTAGCATTATAATGAACATTCTATAGCAGCAACTTAGCACAAGATAAAACATTTTCAAAATTGTGGCCGACCATAAGGTGCCTACGTATCTCAAAAAGAGAATCAGGTCATTCATAGTTCAAGTCTGAGGAGATTCACATTCTGGAAGAGATTCACGTTTCATTTTTTAGTGCAAAGAGTTGGTCCAAAACCACAATGAACAAAATGACTTTAATTTTAAGAGAAAATAAGCTCAAACTCCTAAAAGAAAATAAAACTCAAGACTTATATTGTAAAAAGAAGCTAAAAAACATTGACTCGACACTCTGACTAAGATGTGACAGACTTGGCTGTTGTCGCTCAAAGATTCAACTTGGCTAGATCAGAACACCCCTTGATCAATAAGTTCTTGGATATCACATTGCAATTGGATGCAATGATCAGTTTCATGCCCAGAAATTTGATGGTAAGCACAGTGCTTGGTAGGATCATAGTTCGGGCCAAATGGTGGGCAGGGTGACTAAGTTTTTAAGGTTCGAGGAGTCCTTGTTCGACTAGAGTAGCCAGGGCTTGAGATGGGGATGAGTTAAGATTTCGGCAGTGAATGAGTGCATGACGTTTAAGATTTCTGGAAGTGGGGTTCTGCTGAGCAGGGGTGTGTTGGGATGGATTTAATGGAAACATGGCACTGTTGGCATTAGTGACAACGGTATGGTTGGGATGGCTTCTTTTTGGTTGGGTGATTTCTCCCTCGACTTGTTCCGTATGTTGAGGTTGCAAGTTCATCATTGTTCTTCCTTGTCTTTCCTTGGCAAAATGAATTTCCTCTTGAACTGCTTTCTCCATCCATCTAGCAAGGGGAGATAGAGGTGGAGCTTGTGGGGAACTTCTTTGCAAACTGTGAACAATGGTGGTCAGGGCAGCCACTGATTCAGCCAATACATTAACTTTAGCAGCCAGAGCTTCAATCTTCTGGTCAGCCATTGTTGTCATGCCTTAGACCAAACCCAAAATTTAGGAAAAGCAAGAACTTAGTTACGCTCAGGTTGAGATGTCCAAAATCAAGTGATTGTGCAGTGCACCTACGCCTATTGCCCCCTAAAATGCAAGTTGCCCCTAGTATGATGTGGTGGCTCAACCAAATGATACCCAATATCAACACGTGATTATGCAATGTGTTATGAGAAGAAATGATGGTGATGGACTCCTCTTTTGGTTTAGTCCCCTGCATGGTTAGAGTAAGACAAGTGAAATGATATACATAGCACCACAGCTACTTACACAGATTATGGATGAGTCATGTATAGCAATTCATGTGTATGCATGAGTTTATTAGATACCATAGACAGCCAGTAATTTCTGATATGGATGATTCTTAAGACTCGTTGCTTACAAATATTGCATGCCACTTAAAATCCTACTTCCAGGCCAATCCACACCATAAAATAGACCTAAAAAGCTGAGCAGATGACTAAAATGGAGAGTAGACTCAGAGTCCACCACTGTGCTAGCGGCTATTTGAATGTTCCACATTATATAATTTTTGGTTTTAGGGAAAACTTGTTTGAGAGTTTGATTATCACTAGCCATTTTCACTAAGAAAAGTTCCAAAAGTTTTTCTCTCTTTCAATACTTTGTTATTCACTCCAAACAATGCTAACATGATTTTCTACCAACTTCAGGTTATTCTTTTAGCAAGTGTTTATCAAAACTCATTTTTACTAAAGCACATCGAGGTTGGTTTTTCAGAAACTCATTCAACAAGTTTTTCCATTTCAGTCACTTTCTCAAAATATGATTGAGGTAATTGAGATCCACATGATTACCTGCTAGCACATTGACAAACTTCTAAATCTTACCAGCTCGTTGCAGTAAGCATGCTCAAAATTTTGAATTTAAAAGATGGGTTGCTACGCCGATCTGGAAATAGGATTCAAAGTCTTAAACTTGTCATGTTGAATCATCCATCGAGAATTAAGTATTGCCAGTTCTATAATATCTTTGACTCATCATACATAACTTGCTCTACTACCTCACACTCCCGCTTTCCTTTATCCTTACAAGGTAGAGATTGCTAGAGCAACCCCACTTCAATTGCCAATTGGGCAGCTTATGCTTTTTCCAGTGTTTGATTTTGCTATAGAAATCCATGCTTCGTGGTGCTTTAGGTAAGCAGAAGTGTTAGGTAAGCAGTGATGCTTTCAATTTACCAAAATCATAGATTTCAGGCAACGCCATTAGTGCACAGCTATAAAGATTTAGGGTTAAGGCCTCTACTTCAAGCCCTGACCCTTTTGCATAGAAAGTGTGGTTACAACAACACATACAAGGTGTGAGGAAGAACTTCTGTAAAAGATGCAAATAGATTCTTAGCCTGCAGGATCCTGTCCTATTTTGATAAGTTGTATGGCTTTCTAACACATGTAAGGTTTGGTAGTCTCAAGGGTGCTCCGTTGTCAAAGGGCCCCAGTCCTTTCACCAGCCCATTATAGGCGGCAATCAGGTGATTTCCTTTTTGATATACCACTAGGTACAAGTGACTGTGAAGTTTGTAGGAACCCCTAACATAGCCCGTGACATACTAGGGTTTTAGTGAACTCAACTAGGTTGCCAACTCAATGCATATGATACAACAATTAAATAAAGCATGTATTAGTCTTATGTCAAACTTTCTGGTTATGGCTCTCAAGTCCCCAGCAGAGTCGCCAAAAACTGTAGACACCTCCCAAACGGGGCAACACCATACAAATTGATCACGCTTGTTTGGTTCCACTTCATAAACCAAGATCGTGGATATTCCCATGGCTAGGAACATCGCCACACGATAACGGTTATCATCAAAATAGAGTCGCCACCTAGTTTATTAAAACTAGGAAAAATGGACAGAGATTCCAGGTACGGGAGCTAAGAGTACAATAAGGGGAAGGTGTTAGGCACCCCTCTTTGCCCAGTCGTGAGACAGGCCCATAATCGTTCGACACATTATATATATTTCCTTTATTTAATTCTAAACACATAATCTGATTATTAACCTTTAACAATTGATAAGGTGAGCCGGAACAGTAATTGAAACATGCAACAAAAATAAGCAAAATAAAACAGGCTGTACCATGAAAATAGATCTCTCAGCTGGTGAATGGAATTCACGGCCGAGGGATCCCACTGGTTTGATGTATTGGCCTAGGGATCGATGCCCTAGTCGATGCTCTTCCTCATACCAGATTAAACGATTAAATGAAAATAAAAATGCTATGATTAATATACAAAATCATAAAAGAAATCAAACCATAGGCCCCTGGGCCTCTCCACCTTGATCCCTCAGTTGCTTGATTGCTTCAGATTGGGGATGATTGACTGATTTGCTTCTAAGAAACCCTAGGGTTAGGGTTTGTACTTCGGGGTTTGATCGTTAGATTATGGCTACCTTCGAGTGGTTAGGGCTTTTGAAGAGGGTATGAGAGACGATTTCTGTAGAGATTGGACGTATGAGATGAAGGAATTGAATGTTAATTTCGAAACCCTAAGGCCTCTTTATATAGGCATGGTATGACTTACTCCGGCCAATCAAATAGTGTGAATCAATAAGGAATTATAGGGTTAGAAGATCTCTAGACGAATCTGCTTTGGTAGCCCAAATGCATTGGTGTTTGGCTGTTAGGTTTTGGGGATCGGATCAAACATATGACGAAACATTCCAAAATCTGGAAAATAGATAATTTGGTGGCCGGGCAAAGGGTCTGGCGGCCGAGGAATAGATTAGGTGGCCGAGGAATGGGCCTAGCGGCCGAGTGATTGATCTTTCAAAGAGATTTTCAAGCAGTGGGCTTCATGGGTGAAGAATTGATGTTGAGGCCGTGAGATCAATGTTACGGCCGATAGAAAGATTCTCCTAGGATACTGTATTTCTGTCAGAAAGGCTATTTGGCTCTGGATTGGGTCCTCTAAGTGGCTCAAAGTTCTCACTATAAGTTCATAGGTTCACAAAAAGTCAATCAGCAATCACTGTATCCATATCATCATCGGGATGGTCCCCAAGGTGGGACTTGAAGTAATCATTAGGCCAAATTGGGGTGTCTACAGGGTCATAAATGAGCTCATCGCTGTTGTCCTCTTCTATGGAGGAGGACCTCGCGTGCTCTTTCTTCTAGGAGCCGCCCTACCCTGTTCCTGCATTGTAATTTCATTCAAGTATTAGTATACATTGTACATATTGTATATCACATGTTTGAAAGCAAGTACAATTTATCAAGCATCAACATAAGAGCTATCAAGACATATATGTATCAGAAGTAGGTGCATATTATCAGGATTGAAAGCAGGAGTGTATCATTTTCTTAGATATGTATACTTGAGATCTTTGAACAACTATTGGCTGAACCAGCGGTGGAGTCGGTGCTGGATAGTGCAACTCCAGTGGCATGCTACTCGCCGCTCTCCTAATCATGTTCTCCATCGCAAGCATGCGACGAACAACCTCATTCACCAACTCGGTAGGCACTTACATACAGTTTGGGATTATTAGGCAATTATACAGCAGTCTAAGTTTATCGAAAGACAAGAATGGAAATTAAGTCTTACCGAGACAGGCTCTAGTGCAGGCTCTATCCTGGTAGGTACCAGGTGTATCTCCGCTGGATTCCTCTGCATGTTCACCACCACTATCTTCCACGACATTTCAGGCCCATCCGCCACTGGACCACTAGGACTCCGTCTGACATGTTCTTCTCCTCCTCTCTACCTCTCTGTAGCTGCCCTCCTCTCCTCAACAGCCCCACGAGCCTGACTTCGAACCCCTCTAAAAGCTCGAACCTCCAGTGACCCCGCCAGGTAGTCTTTTTAATAAGTGGCGTAGTCACGCTCAGGTTGCAAGTAGCGCACCAGGTCAACATCCGATCTCGTAAACTCCTCCAACTCGGCCTGTGTGAACTCTCTAGTATGTGAAACGCGGGGTGGAACTGGCCCTGGCACCTAGAACTCAGCCAGGCCAAATGACTGCCGTGTCACTCAGCCACCTAAGTACCACTGCCAGCCGAAAGCAGACTCCAGTAGCACCCAGCTCGCTGTGACAGCCCTGCTCCTAGCCAAGTACTCTGGCTCTGGCCTTATCCCTCTTTAGGGATCCCGCTCTACCTGTAAACAAAGCAAACAATGCAGATATTGATCAGCGACAGCATTAAAGCAAAATAGGGATGCATGACTAACTATTGGGAATTTATGATATACCTGAGAGGCTTTCAGCTCGTCCAAGTACACCCTGAAGGCATTGAGGTCTCCTCTCCCTTCCTTTGTCCCCATGTATTATTTACTCCAGATAAGCGCATGAGGGAGAGTGCTTAGGTCAGGACACTTTGTTTGTGGGGAATACATCTTCAGCACCTCATAAGCCTAGAGCTGCATGGTTTTTAAACATACAAGAGTATCAGTCACATGATATACAGTTATGCAGTTACACATTCAAGCAGGCTATGCAATCAAATGATACAAGTATAATGGGAATTATACTTTACTAAGTTGAAATCATACCTCCCAGATCCTCCAGTACCAAGCTGCTCTCTGCTCTATCCTCGACGAATCCCCCAAGAAGCTGTAGGTTGCTCCGAGCGTTACTCCACCCCAACCAAAACATGAGGCTATTCTCAAGTCCCTCAATGCCAGCAAGTACGACAAGTGCACTCTGCTTCGCCTACTCGGAAACAAGGAAGCACCAAAAAGGTACAACAGGTACGCTCTAGCCATCTGCTCCGCCTCCTGCTCAATGTTCACCTTTTTCTTCAAGTACCTCTTGAACTGCTCGTACTTCACCATATTCTCATCCAGATGCGGCACGTCTCCCAAGAACCACCTCAGGGCCTCCTCATCTTCATGAATACCCATGTCAAACGGGATAAGCTCTCCTTCAATTCTCAATCCGGTGATCGCTGCAAAGTCTGTGGGAGCACCGTCATCTCCCCAAGTGGTAGGTGGAAGGTATTGGTGGTGTCCCTCCACCTCTCCGCAATTGCAGCTAGGACGGCATGGCCGTTCTTGACTGGAGACAGAATCCGTATGAACTCGCCAAAGCCCTCCTTATCTACTAATTGCCTCACTCTCTCTGGCAGACTCTTATACAGCGCCAAAGAACTACTTATGCCACCGTGGCCGCAAATATCACGTTGCCTTGCTGTCGCTTGTTTCAAGCGCAAAGACAAATAACAGAGGAACATATCAGCATACATGCATTCATTTTCCAATTCTAGGTAATCAATTCAGCCTAACAGATGGTTGGTTCAAGTTATGCATGCATGCTATACATTTCAAGGATTATCATATGCTACTCAATTCAAGTACATTCCAGAAAATGTAAACTACAGAAAGGGGTTTCAAAATGTACCTGTGTCCAAGTCCTCGAGATATGAGACTCAGGGTCCCTCAAGACGAGCTCAACGTCGTAGTCTAGGCGTGTTGGTTTGTAAGCCTGGAAGCCCGACGGCACGAACAAGTGAGGTATGGGGGGTATGTTCGCAGTCACAGAAAAAGGGACGCGCTCCAAATTCACTGCCACTGTCACTGTTGGTACTCTTGGCAACCTCGCCTCAGCCTGAGCTCTCTCGCAGCCTTCGCCTCTCTCAAAAGGTCCTCTCCGTCAACTCTAGTCCTCTCAGTCTCGTCTCTCAAGCATTCCTCCTCTTGAGCCAATACAATGGTCTGCTGTCTCTCCTCCCTGGCAGCCATGACCGCCATGATAACGGCTGGATTTTCCTGGAGCAGGTGGGCAAGCATAACGTCTTCAACAAACTCCGCAAAATCTTTCTTTGAGAGCGGCTCGTGGCTCGATGACCCTACTGCTAGCCAGAATTCAACCCGCTCTATTGGAATCTTTACAGATACTTCCTCCACAACTACAATGCCTTCGCCTCTCACCGAGTCCCTCGGCGGGAACCGACTCAGCCCGACGTCACCGCCACTGGCAACACTACCTCCGGCATCACCCGAACTTCCATCGGCGGCCATCGAGCCTTTGCCACTGTACTCGAGCCCAACGGTTCAGCAACGGGCCCCAATGCTCCCAACTTGTAACGCCCCCAAAATTAGGGTACGTTAAGAAGCATTTATTACATAATAAAAAGAGTTTATTACATTATAAATACTTCAAAGAGGTACAATTATTCAACAAGGAAAGGAAACTAAGGCTTCCTAACTACAGCTCCTCTTGCATCTTCATCCTAGCCAGCTCCTCAACTCCGGACGCCTCCAAGTGAACGGTCCATCTTGATCATCTACAAGATCTGACACATTATACCGGCGTCGCCACCAATATAATATGCCAGGGTCACCAAAAGGCAACACCGTGAGCTACAACGCTCAATAGGAAAATCTTACCCACCAACCTTACAACTAACAATCACATAATCATATTCGTCTAATCGTCTAACGTTGGTGTCCAAGATTTCTCGATTTCTCCTACGCGACTCATCGTAGACCGTGTCTTCCTTTTCCACTTACAAAACAACCTTTCAAAACATTTGCATTGGCTCCGTACCGCGGATAACCAAGCCTTTCAAAAATCATTTGACATTGGCTCCGTACCGCGGATAACCAAGCCATACACACCCAACCTCGGTTCCGCCGTTCCGGGTTCCCGAGTATCCTCACAATGGTTCCGCCGCACCGGGTTCCCATTGGCACACAATGCATTGGCTCCTCTCCACGGATAACCAAGCTATACCTCACCATGGTTCCGCTGCTCCGGGTTCCCATGGGAACGCACAATGGTTCCGCCGCTCCGGGTTCCCATTGGCACACACCCTCACAATGGTTCCGCTGCTCCGGTTTCCCATTGGAACACACACACACCTCACACAATGGGCAAGTCCGGCCACATTGCGGATTTTCAAAACATTAAACCTTTTCAACACACCCTAGGTGTCATGTCACTAACTTTCTTGACAGAGGTGTCTCGTTACATGCAAGGACTCCGTGGTAAGACATATCACATACGTAAACAACAAATCATTCATCGTAATCCGACAAGATCATCCAACTCTATAATATATCACAAGTAACTCAAACAACTCACATAAGCATGCTCATAATCAATTTCAAGATCAAAATACAAATACTTGAAATGAAAAGTAATTAAAGGTAACTTGCTTTGAAATGGAAGATAACGTGATCTTTCATATACATAGGAATAGGGTTAGAATATCCTACCTTGATCCGAAACTAGTCGGGGCCGAATAAGCTAGGTGGAAATTTCCTCCGAATCTGGACCGAACTTCGGACGGCAGTAACTCGGTCAATTTTTGGCCGAATGGAGTCGTTCTTGGGTCGAGAACGAAGCTCTCTAAACCCTCTACAACTTTCGAGAAGAAAGTTAATCCTAGAAATGAACCTAGGTTGGAGAAAAATGGGGACGAAGAAAGTGACAGTAAGCTGTCCAGAAAAGGAAATCCAGAAATTTTACTGAACTTCGGATGACGAAATCTGGGTCATTTCTTAACCGATTGGGGTGATTCTTGAGCCTAACTTCAAGGTTTCGAAGTTCTCTACAACTTTCCAGAAGAAAGTTGATCCTAATAACTAACCTAAGCAGGAGAAAACAGAGGATTTCCGACGGGACAGTGGCTGCCCAGAAACTGGAAATGGAAATTTCTAGAGAGAAGGAAGAGCAAATGCTTGAGGTGTGAGTTCAAAGGCTTGGAATGGCCTTCTATTTATAGGCAAAGGGCTTGGCCTTCTCCTCTCTCCCTCTCTAAGTCTCACCTTGACACTTGGCAATGAATCTTGAAAGATCAAAACTAATCCTAGACTTGTAAGGCTATTCTTGTACCTTGGTGATATTCTTGAATCCAATGGATGGTTAAGATGATAATGGTACATGATCCAAGGGTTAAGAAGTTGCAAGGTGTCCAAGAAGTATATCTAATCAAATCACACTTTTAAGCATGAATCAAGGAAAAATCCTAGGCTTGCATGGCTAGGTTAGTACTAGATTGGATTCTTGGATCAAATGGAAGGATGAGATGAGATTGGTACATGATCCAAGGGTTAAGGAAATTCCAACTTTAATGGAAAATCAAAGGAAAAATCCATGGAAAAATCAATGGAAATCCTAGGTTGTAAGGCTATGGTGTACCTTGGAGAGATCTTGCATCCAATTGGATGGTTGAGATGGAAATTGTACACCATCCAATGGTTGAGAAGTTGCTAGGGAAATATTAGAGTACAAAGGTGTAAGGATTTGATTTTGGAAGGAATAAATCTCTTGGATTTGAAGTACATTGGAAGATCAAGACCAAGTACTAACCAATCTCCTTCCTCCTTCCTCTCTCTCTCTCTCTCCCTCTCTCCCATTCGGCTCTCTCTCTCCTCTCTCTCTCTCTCTCCGGCCTCTCTCTCTCTCTCCCTCTCTCTCTCTCAAGTATACACACACATATATATCTACATGCATACAAAGTTCAAGAAAACAATAAACAAAAAGGAAATTGTACTAGAGATCAAAGGAGATTTAAAAGGGCAAGATTTTCCCCATTAAACTAATCAATAAAAATCACCAAGTACTTATATATATATACACATGTACCAAATGATCTTGGAAGATCAAAATCCCAATTTTAAATAATAAAAGAGTACCTAAGATTTTAGGTATTAAAATCCTCCAATAAAATATTGTATAATCTCCCATGGGATTTTTGAAAAAGATTAGTTTATTAAAATCCTTGTACTTGGTGAAAGATTAACCCCTTTATCCATTGGGTAATAAATCCCCTAACTTCTATTGTCCAATGGACAATAGTGACTTGGCAACTTTTATTTTAAAATAATTAGTACTTTGGCACATGGGGTTAAAAAGAAAATATTAAATTAATCAACCCATGTACTAAGTTGAAAGATGAACCTTTTACCCAATGGATAATAACCACCCTAACTTTTATTATCCAATGGATAATAGTTGCTAGGGAGATTAAACATTAAAGTAATCCAAAAAGGTACTTTAAAATAATCAAAAAGTAATCAAAAAGTTACTTTTTACTATTCATAGTACTTTAACCAAGTATACTTTTAATATAAACAATTGGGATTTCTATTATCCAATGGATAATAGTTTCCCTAACATCTATTGTCCAATGGACAAAGAATAAAGCCAAAATAATTAAAAAAAAGAATATCCAAATTCTTAGTCTAGGGTTCAAAAGGTTCAAAGGGTCCAAGGGGGGCAAAACGGTCATTTTGCGGTTAGGCAAAAGTAACTAGGTAGCTTCCTAGCTTAGTTTATCCAATCGGATGGTCAAAAGCTAGTTAGTCTAGCTAAGCGGACTAAAGCGTCAAGAAATAATTTTTCAAGGGGCAAAAACGTAATTTTGACAAATCTCAAGGAAATTAAAAGCAATTGCAATAAAATTCAAATACTTAACGAAATTTTTAACGACCGAAAATCAGGGTCGTTACACAACTCCTCCGGTGCGCGCGGTTGTGCTTCGTCTTCGACCTCGAGAACCTGATCGTTCCTGTGCTCGTCACCCCATGCAATCTCAGCACCGGAGTCCTCGACAGCCTCTACCGGTTGTTGCTTCTCTGTCTCGATCTCCATTGGGCCACCCTCGTCCTCCAAACGATCAATGGCAGCCCCGACTCCTCCGTCACCATTGTTGTTTGCCATAGATGCGTAGGCGCGTGGATTTTTGGAGAATTAAGGGTTGGATGGTGTTGAGTTTGAGAGAATTTGAAAAGGAGAAGGTTTGGGAGAGCTTTTCAAACCGTTCAAACTATTTTTGAAGTGTCCCTATCGAACAAAAGGAGTGGAGCAGGCATGGGCTGGGTCTGGGCCAAATCTTGATCCAGGTTCTAAAAAGCCACTCGCGAGCGCAGAAGTGGTATATGCGCACGCCTGTCAGTTTGGGCCACAAGCCCAATCCATCTTCTGGCCAAGCCCAATTGATTTGTTTCTCTTACTTTAGCCCATGGGATCTTGATTATGCCATTTCAACAATTTTGGCGTCATTTCGAGATGATGTTTTCAATCCGAGGCCTTAGTAATCCCCAGCAGTGGTCTGTCCACGCTCACCTTAATCATTGTGAGAGTCCAATTCAAAATCAACGATGATCTATCCGTCCAATTTCAATCAACAATTACAATCAATGACGATCTATCCATCCGATTTCAATCAACGATTACAATCAATAACGATCTATCCGTCTGATTTCAATCAACGATGATATATCCGTCCAATTTCAATCAACGACGATCTATCCATCTGATTTCAATCAACGATTACAATCAACGATGATCCATCCGTTCGATTACAATCAACGACGATCTATCCGTCCGATTTCAATCAATGATTACAATCAACGATGGTCCGTCCGTCTGAATCCTTTTATTCCCCAAGGGAGTCTACCTCAGTATTTGACACTGATACGCTTTTCTAGGATTTCATTTCTCCCCAAATAGAGTTTGGACTCCTTTACAAAGAGCTTGCGATCGTTCGCCCGTCTTCAACCCCCTGGTGCACGGTATTTTTATATACTCGTCTGCATTTTCTTTTAATCGGCTTTTGTGTAGACTTAGTGGGTGTCTAGAAATCTTTGATATTACCTGTACCAGTTCAATGGTGCTCCACGTGCCGTCAAAGAGGGACTACTGTAGATACCCCAATCTGGGTCTCCCAATTGATTTACTTCATTTTTCCACTTCTTGTTTCCCCGATGATGAATCGAATCGAAAGGCAGTCTTTAGAACAAAAAGGTTTGAACTTGGAGTGATTGAACCCCCTTTTTAACCTTTTGAGTCCCAAAACCCTAAGTCAAAACCCTAACCCTTGGTTTGACCAGTGTGCGTTGTTCTGTTTTCCACGCATGTCACTCAGCTTGCCAGGTGTTGGACAAAAGGTCAAACTTTGACTTTTAACCAGCGTGGTGATAGGTGGTTCATGTGCGCACCTGTCTGGGTCATGCGCGCGTCGGTCAACAGGTAACGCCCCGAATTTTGGGTACGTTAAGAAGGCATTTATTACATAATAAAGAGAGTCTGGCTCATTATTACATCATAAACAAAAGGGTACATTATTCAACAAGGGAGGAAGCTAGGGGATCTTAACTACTGCTTCGTCTGTTCTTCCATCCTTGCAAGTCTCTCGGCTCCAAATGGCTCCAAGGTGTACAGTTTACCCTGTTCATTTATGAGGTCTGACACATTATACCGGCGTCACCACCAATATAATATGCCAGGGTCACCAAAAAAGTAACACCGTGAGCTACAACGCTCCATAGGAAAATCCTTACCCACCTACCTTATCTTACAATAAAGTATTGATTTCCACATGATACATGTATACACAGCTACAAAAGATAATAACAATAACACATCCACAATCGCCATATAACTATCGTTGGTGTCCAAGATTCTCCGGGTTTCTTCTACGCAACTCATCATACACCGTGTCTCCATTTTCATATATAAAACAACATTTCCCAAAATCATTTGTTTAACACACCCAACCTCGGTTCCGCCGCGCCGGGTTCCCGAGTATCCTCACAATGGTTCCACCGCGCTGGGTTCCCATTGGCACACAAAACTTTGCATTGGCTCCTCTCCACGAATAACCAAGCCATACCTCACCATGGTTCCGCCGCTCCAGGTTCCCATGGGAACGCACACAAAACTCACACCACACAATGGGCTACCACGTCCGACCACATTGTGGTTTCCAAAACATTTCACCCGTTTCAAACACACTTTTTCATTAACCAAACCCTAGGTGCCATATTTCTACTTTCTATTTCCGTGTCTCGTTTTCATGCATAGACTCCGCGGTAGGACTTTCCACACAAACAAGCATTTCAAAACTTTAATCTAACAAGATCATCCAACTCCAAACTACTTTAGCATGCTTGAAACATCATGGACATAAATCATGCATTTTCAACATTTTAACAAAAGATAACCTTATCTACTTTAGAAAGATTGATCAAAGTTATTACTTAATGACGTTCTATTCTCCAACATACGATTTTATACAATATATAGGGTTGGTGGACTAGGATTCCTACCTCACTTCTTGGCGGTAGTGGGCTACGGTAAATCGGTCGTCAGTTTTGTGATTCGGCGGCGTAACGGCTCCGGGTTGCTTCAAAAGGAAGAGAGATAAACTTTTCTCTTCCTAGAAACAACTTACTAACTAAACTAAGCTACTTTTAAGGATCTAGAGGTGGTTTTGGAAGTGGTTTGGTGGTTTCTCTCAAGAACTCTCAAGAACTTCAAGAAAACAAGAACTTTGGAACAAAGAACACTAAGAAATTCTACAAAGAAGTTGGAGCAAAGTGTGAAGGTGTGAGTTCAATGCTTGGAGTGGGATTCTATTTATAGGCAAGCTCTTCCTCCCTCCCCTCTTTGGCCGGCCCTCTCTCTTTCTCTCTCTCTAAGTCTCATTTTTTTATTCCAACAAATCAAGTTTCCTTGGAAGATCAAAGGCTAGATTATAGGTTTGCATGGCTAGGTTAGTCCTTGGATTTGATCTTTGGAAAATTTTGTGGCAGAAAGGAGGTTTGTACAAGATTTTTGTGTTAAACAATTTGATACTTGTACAAAAGAGGACAATAGTGGTTATACTTTGGCTAGGAAGAGTAACAACCAAGGATTTGAAGTACAAGGTACAAATCAAATTCCTCTTCTTTCTCCTCCTCTCTCTCTCCCTCTCGGCTTCTCTCCCCTCTCTCTCTCTCACGGCCTCTCTCTCTCTCTCTCTCTCTCTCTCTTGTACTAGCTATACACATATATATGTACTACAATGCAATAATACAAATAAAATATAGGTACTTTTGTACAAAAGATCAGAGTAGTCTTTAAAGATTAAGATTTTCTCAATAAACTAATAAATTGGCACATGTGTACCAAGGCAATATTTAAATCATCCAAGTACTTATATAATATATACATGGGTACTAATGTACTCTAAGTAGTTCAACTCTCCATTAGACTAATTTAATTGGGTACAAAACCCCTATATAAAATAATATAGGAGTACTTTAAGAATCTTAGGTCTTTATATCCAAAGTACTTATACATATATAATATTGGTACATCATCTCATAAAAAGACTAGATTATTCAATCCTTTGTACTAGATGAAAGACTAACCCTTTTACCCAATAGATAAAAAAATTCCTAACTTCTATTGTCCAATGGACAATAGTAATTAGGTAACTTTAATAATAAAATAACCAAAATGTCCCTTTAAGCATTTTTAAAATTCCATTTTTTTTATAAATATTAGTACTTAATCAAATCCTCTTTTAATATAAAGAATAGGGTTTCTATTACCCAATGGACAAAAGTTCCCCTAACTTTTATCGTCCAATGGATAAAGAAGAAAACCAAAATAATAAAAATAAATAAACAATTTAAAGGTTAGGGTTTTGATACATGTGTACAAATGCCCAAAATAGATGTGGTACTAAGTACCCCAATTAAATAAAAGGCTAGGATTCTCCCTATTACAATAATAAATAAGTACAAGTACTAGTTTAATCAATAAATTACTTTAGAAATCTAGGATTTAGATATATTCCAATATTTTAATGCATAAAAGTACATGGGAAATCCACCCTTAAATTTTTAATAGGAAGCCTATTGTCCAATGGACAAAGATTACTCTAACTTCTATTAACCAAAGGATACATGCAAAAAGGTTCAAGGAGGTTCAAAAGGTTTATCTAGTAACTAGGTGAGTTTGGTTGCTTGGTTCCTCCAAGTAGTCGGTTGGAATCTAATTCGATTGGCCCCGAAGGACTAGAATCTAATTACGACGGATTACTGAAAGTAAAAATAAGTAATTCAAATAAAATTCAAATATTTAACGAAATTTTTACCTTCCAAAAATCAGGGCTGTTACACAACACCTGTCCCTTTCACTTTTTTGCCAGCCAAATTTGTAATGATCAGGGGTCTATTACACCCATACTGCTCGGATTTCGTCGCCTGAACAGTTTTCTGGCAGACTTGGGGTTTCTCCCCTCTCAACCTCTCCCATCACCTTTTAGGGTGGCCTTAGCCACCAAGTAACCCAATCTAGCCTTGTTGGCTGGTTTCTCCGCCTTGTTTGCCACCAACTCTCCTCCTATAATTACCCCTTTTGGCCTTCCAAGTAAAAGGTTAACAATTTTCAAGCAAAAAACCCGTCAAGCATAACCCCTAATTCTCTTGCACTCTAACATACACTACTTCTACTACTCAATCAATTTCCATACACTCATTTTACAAACTTTATCACCTTGTTCAAACCATTTTCAAATACTAAAGCAAAGGTATAAACCCTTTTTCTACTTACTATTTTGATCTCTGAGGGGGGCTGACAAGGCCAAGGCTGGTAATCAATACCAGTCCTAGTCTAAATTTAGCAGGGTTACAAGAACTATATGACCATCTCATCTACACGCGTTAATCAGCCTCTTGCGCGTGCCTGTCATGGGTAGCGCACGCTAATCCTCGTGGGGATAGGGGTGTTGGTCATTTTATGTTTTTATTATGTTGTAAATCACCTTGATGCATTATAAAATTTACTTACTATTTTATATGTAAAAATTGCTAGTTTTGGCTTAGCATGCTTTTCTATTGATTGGGAATACCCCTGGGTAATTTCTGATCATATCTCAGAGCCTAGACATGCAAGGCCAATTACTGGAAGCCAAGTCAGAACAAGCGCATGCCTGTGCATGAGCTACACACGCTGGTTGACTTATGTCCAGTGACTAGTTTTACATGGGTAGCCAGACATTTGGCCTCTGTTTTAATAACCCCCACTTTTTAGGGGTCATATTTCAATTACATACATCATGTTCTAGATTTTATTTATGTTTTGTACATATTAAACTGCTTGGCTTACCCCTGTGTAAAGACCCGTAAATTCGTAAAATTGATTTAAATATTTTCTAAGGAATAAAAAGGAGGAAATTGATTCGAAATATCGAGAATTGGGGCTAATGTGATATATATAGTGTTGCATTGGAGGGGTGAATGTGTGATGTCTGTATATATGTGTGTGGGGTGAGAGGCAGGGAATTTTATTTCCCATTCTCTCCATCTCTCCCATCCCTCTCTCTTCTCTCGGCTCTCACTCTCACCAAATTTCACCCAAATAACTCAAAACCCACTCAAAACTACCTCCAATCTCCCTTTCCTATGCGTATTGGAGCTTGCTTTTCATTGGACCAAGCTCGATGGAGGTGTATTCCATTCGGTTCCGAGATTTGAGGCTAGGGCTTGGAGAATTTCTTTGAAATTGTTCTTCAATCTTGAGGTAGGGAGTTCTAACTTTCAATATATGTTTATGACTTGTTTCTATTGCCTTGATTCTTGTTTGTGATCTTTGTTGTTGTTGTTGATGTCGTTGCTACTAAGAAACCCATGGGAATCTGTCAAAAATCTGCTCGAAGGACATTGTTATCGATAACATTTTCCTTGTTATTGATAATATCGTGTTCCAAAACCTAGAAAACCTATTGTTATCGATACCCTCTGCTTTTGTTATCGCTCTCCTCACGTCTAGAATGAAATTGGCCCTGTTGTTATCGATACCTTTCTTTATGTTATCGATAACATCATGTCTTAGTTGATCTCGAACCATCATTATCGATACCATTCTATAAGGGTATCGATAACATCATGTCGTAGGACAGTTTAGTTGATTTGATCTATCCCCCACTGTTTTGGGTTCCGTTCACTGCTAATCCACTCCGAACACTTCCCGAACAATCCCTTAACTTGATTGCTCGTACCTAATGACTTCGTTGGACGTATCCATGACTTTAATGCTCATTTGAACATGATTTTATGAAAATTGTTTTATGAACCAAGGTTGGATTTGAACGGTACGGACTTGTTGGAAAAAGGATTTTTTTAAACTTACGAATACAATGAGAACATATCAGGACATTCCGAATGGGTAAAGAGTCTGGCAGAGGACATCGGGGTCCTTTAATTGGCTCGACATGAGCTATATGCTCGTATTTGATACTTCAGGACATCCCGAAAGGGTAAAGAGCCTGGCAGAGGACATTGGGGTCCTTTAATTGGCCCAGTAAGAGCTTCAGCTCATGACACATGTACGAGACACATTGTGACTTGGAGTTTTCAAAGGGTATATGATGAAACATGTGATAGGTTTTGGAAATGAAATATTGGAATCGGATTTCCCTTGTTGCTCTTATCATTGATTTCGGTTGTCATTGTTCCTCTTATGACGATTCTAACATTTCATATGCATACATTGTTAGATTAGAGCTTTCTACTAGGCTAGTGTAGCTCAAACCTTACTTTATTTTCAGGTACTAACCCAGGGTAGTAGTTCATGTTTGAAGTGCATGGATGTGGACATTTGTTTTGGAAGCTAACAATGAAGAGTTATTAAGTCATCTTTGTAATTTATTTTTGGAAGATGTATTCATAACTTTGTTGTAAATCTTTGATTAAAGAATATTGTAAACCTTAACTCTGGGACACTTGATGATGTTTGCTGAATTTTGGGGCCGTTGAGCCGATGATGTATTATTTGCAAACCGTTTGGACTTGGAAGCGTAATCGTGGAAATGGAAATGTCAAACTATTTTATGGTATTTGTACAGATTAATGTGAGATTTTATTTATGAAAATCCTTTTATATTTATGTTGAAAATCGAGGGTGTGATAACTTGGTATCAGAGCATAGGTCTAGAACACCTAGAGACCGTGGGGAGACGTTTCATCTCATGGGTTCAAAATGTCACGCCTTCTAACATAAATTTGTGTATGCTTGTGTGACTAACATTCATGTGACTACTTGGCATTGCATTTTCATTACTGTGGAGTGGTGTGGAGTCATTAACCCGTGTTGGGAAGTTAAGGGCTTAGATCCCATAGTAATGACGTTGCGATTAATAGTTTTTCTCTCTTATGTTATTGTGTAGTAGGATGCCTCTGAAGACGCGTGTGAGGCGAGGTGGTGTTGGAACCCGGGGTGGTAGTGGCCGTGGGGTGCCACCAGAGGATGTGATTAGTCAGCTTGGGGAGAACCCAGGTCGAAATCCGGGGGCTAGGGTCGGTCGAGGTACAGGAGTGCCTCCTAATCAGACTCAGTTTGCTAGGGATCTCGTCGCGGCACTTAGAGCTGCATCTGAACCAAGCTCCTAGGGAGAATGTCGAAGATCGTGCTATGGTAGCAATGAGGGAGTTTAGCCGTAGAAGTCCTTCAGTGTTTGATGGGACTAGTAGTGACCCATTAGTAGCCGACCACTAGCTAGCTTAGATCTGCAAACTTTTCAGAGCTCTCAACATCACAGAAGACAACATTAGAGTGGGTATCGTGGCCGTTCAGTTAGTTGGGGAGGCCGGTGAATGGTGGGAATCGGTCCTGGAAAGTAGGAAGGACGCACGGAAGGCAGCAAGAACCGCGGCTCAAGTAAACGAACCGGATGTTGAAAATTTGACATGGGCTGAGTTTGAGGGGCTCTTTAAGGAGCAGTACTTTCCGGAAACTTCATGCGAGAATCTAAGGGATCAATTTGAGAAACTGGAGCAAGGTAATATGACCGTATCAGAGTACGTGCAGAAGTTTCAGTCTTTATCTCATTTTGCTCCGGAGTTGGTGGCAACAGAGGAAAGGAAGTGTTCACGGTTTGAGAAGGGGCTGCATATCGCTGTGAGGAGAATGGTGATAGCCCAACGCAAGATGAAGTTTTCTGAAATGGTGGAATGTGCAAGGAGCATTGAGATACCAAAAGAAGCTCATCGAAATACAGGGGCTTGGGAACCAAGGCAAACAGTGGGAAGTTTAAGTTCTTCTTCTGGTAGTTTCGGGAGTCAAGGGCGAAAGAGATAGAGAGAACCGTCTCAGCAACCATCAAACCAACCCAACTTCAAGATGCCTACTTCTTCGGGAATTCGGGGTGCCTCATCTAGACCTCCGATTGAGTGTTATTGGTGTAATCAACCCAGGCATGTTCATAGACAGTGTCCTCAGCTCCGCAAGGCATGCTATAATTGCGGTAAGACAAACCACCTCACTTGGAATTGCCCTCAAGGGATAGGAGCACGTAGTGAATCAGGTTCGGTGCAGCAGTCAGGGGCAGGGCGTGGTGTTGGCCAGCAGTCTTTCAGAGGTGCTCAGAGGTAGCAGCAGCCTCATTTCCACCCGACATCGTCAATTCAGAGTTCTGGGGCTGATTGGGGAGCGAGTTCATCTGCACCTTCCCAAGGTTGTGGTCAAGGAGGAGGTTTTGTACAGGGTCAGGGTAACCAAGGGCGTGTTTTCAACATCAACACCAATGTTTCACCTTTTATTTCTCAAGCTCTAGAGACATCGGTTGTAAGGGGTACTTTTCTTCTATTCAACTCTTTTGCGAGAGTACTCTTTGATTTTGGAGCATCGCATTCTTTCATTGCTGCGTCATTTGTGTGTGCATTGGAATTGGACACCGAGAATCTTGATTCGCCGTTGTTTGTCGAGACACCATTAGGGGAAGGTCATCTCTAAGTCGTGTTTGTAAGGGTTGCAAGCTCGTTATTTGCGACCACCGCTTCGTTTTTGACTTCATTGTGCTAGACATGTCAGGGTTCGACCTCATTTTGGGAATGGATTGGTTGTCTACATTCCACACTACGATTGATTGTTTCAAGCGTCGTGTTCCCATATGTCCGCCTGAGGGTGTTTGTTTCGAATTCCATGGGGAGCGTCGAGAACCATTAGAACCATATTTGTGTGGGTCTCGGGAACGAGAGTCGATGTACACTTTGTTGGTGAGCTTGACGTTGGATGTGGATTTGTCTACACGTGGGGAGTTACCTTTAATGGTTCGTGAGTTTCCTGACGTTTTTCCGAAAGAGTTACCTGGTTTACCTCCCGAAAGAGAAATTGAGTTTACGATAGACTTGCTTCCAGGCACCGCTCCTATTTCAATTCCTCCTTATCGTTTTGCGCCCGCCGAACTTAGGGAATTGAAAGTTCAGTTGCAAGAGTTAGAAAATTTGGGGTTTATTCATCCTAGCACATCACCATGGGGAGCATCGGCTTTATTTGCCCAAAAGAAGGATGGTTCACTTCGTTTATGTATCGATTATCGTAAGCTCAAGCGTGTGACCATTAAGAATAAGTATCCCATGCCAAGAATAGATGATTTATTTGATCAACTTGAGGTGCGACCTGTTTCTCCAAAATCGATTTGAGATCCAGTTATCATCAATTGAGGGTTCATAGAGAGGATATTCCCATAAGCGCCTTTCATACTCGTTATGGTCATTACGAATTTGTTGTGATGCCATTCGGTTTGACAAACGCTCCAGCTACCTTTATGGACCTCATGAATCATATCTTCCGTGCATATCTCGATCATTTCGTGGTTGTATTCGTCGATGGCGTTCTTATCTATTCATCCACGGAGGAGGAGCATTGAACTCATCTTGCCATCATCCTTGAACTCTTAAGGGAACATCATTTATACGCTAAGCTTAGTAAGTGTGAATTTTGGTTACCTGAAGTTAAGTTTCTGGGTCATGTGGTTTCGAAAGGTGGGGTGTCTGTAGATCCAAGAAAGATAGAGTCCATTATGAATTGACAGCAACCAAAGAACGTGTTTGAAATTCGAAGCTTTTTGGGGTTGGCCGGGTACTACTGTCGTTTTGTTCTGGACTTCTTTCGTCTAGTGGCACCAATGACTAGGCTAACGCATAAAGGGGCCCGTTTCGTTTGGAGCGACTCGTGTGAGACAGCTTTTGAGGAGTTAAAGAAGAGGTTGACTACCACACTAGTTTTGACCGTGCCCGAACGTGGGGTTGGTTACTCCGTGTACTGTGATGCGTCTAAAGAACGATTGCGGTGTGTATTGATGCAAGTGGGGCGAGTGGTAGCACTTGGTTAGAGGCAATTGAAAACTCACGAGCGAAACTATCCAACTCGTGACTTAGAACTCGCGGCCATCGTTTTTGCTTTGAAGAGTTGGCGTCACTACCTTTATGGTGAGAAATTTGAAGTCTTCTCTGATCATAAGAGCTTAAAGTACCTGTTTCCCCAAAAAAAGCTTAACTTGCGTCAACGTCGTTGGATGGAACACCTACAAGATAACGATTTTGAATTGCACTATCATCCGGGTAAGGCGAACGTTGTGGCGGACGCGTTGAGTAGAAAACTGATACATTTGGCGAGCTTAACCATATGTGAGTGGAAGATGGTGAACGATTTAGGCCATTATGCTTTGCAATTTGAGGAGGTTCAGGAAGGGGTCACGTTTTGCAATTTGACCGTGCAATCGGCTTTATCGACACGAGTAATTGAGGCTCAACAACACGATGAGGAAGCAGAGGAACTTTGTACCAAATTCCTTAACGGTAAAGCTCGAGATGGGTGGATGATTCACTCCGACCAAAGTTTACGTTATCAAGGGAAGTTATTCGTACCTGTTTCATGTCGGGAAGAAATCCTACGAGAGTTTCACCATTCACCCTTAGTCGTTCATCCGGGAGGAACGAAAATGTATCACGATTTGCGTAGGCAATTTTGGTGACCGGGAATGAAGAGGGATGTTGTGATGTTTGTGTCCAGATGTCTTACGTGTCAATAGGTAAAAGCTGAACATCAACGACTTGCGGGGGAACTACAACCATTACTGGTGGCCGAGTGGAAATGGGAAAATGTGACGATGGATTTTGTTATGGGTTTGCCGAAATCGCCGAGGGGACATGATGCCATTTGGGTTATTGTGGACCGTTTTACCAAGACCGCTCACTTTCTAGCTATCCATGTTACCGATTCGGTGGAAATGCTTCGTCGTTTGTATATTCAAGAGATCATTTGACTTCACGGGATTCCAGTATCTATTGTGTTCGATCGAGACCCGAGATTCACCGCACGTTTTTGGCAAAGTTTGCAGGCTGCTCTGGGCATGAACCTCTTGTTTAGTACCGCTTATCACCCACAAACCGATGGTCAGTCCGAGCGAACAATTCAGATTTTGGAAGATATGCTTCGGGCTTGCGTTATGGATTTTCGGGGTAATTGGGAAGACCATCTACCGTTAGTCGAATTTGCGTACAATAATAGCTACCAATCGAGCATCGAGATGGCATCGTATGAAGCCCTGTATGGGAGACCGTGTTGATCACCCGTGTGTTGGACCGAATTGGGAGAGGCTACGTTAGTAGGGCCGGATATGATCAAAGAGACTACAGAGAGTATGAGAGCGATTCGCCAACGACTTTTAGAAGCTCAAGAAAGAACAACCGAGCAAGTCAAGGTGATTCGCTAATGGTTGCTAACCGTTCAAAGCCAACAGAAGAGTTATGCCGATCGTCATCGTCGCCCATTATCATTCGAAGTGGGAGATCATGTGTTTCTCAAAGTATCGCCACGTCAAGGCTTGTCACATTTTGGGAAGAAGGGAAAGCTTTCACCGCATTATATTGGTCCGTTTGACATTATCGAGAAAATTGGGGAGGTTGCGTACCATTTAGCTTTGCCACCGAGATTATCGAATGTGCATGATGTGTTTCACATATCTATGTTGAAGAAGTATGAACCGGATCCGTCACATGTGTTAGAATGGTCCGAACTCGAATTCGAAGCTGACACATCATATCGGGAAGAACAGATACGTATCCTGGATACGCGTGACCAAGTGTTAAGGGGTAAGATGATACCACTAGTACGAGTATTGTGGAAAAGTCAGGGTAGCGACGAGTCAACGTGGAACGAGAAGAAGAGATTAGAGAGAAGTATCCACACCTATTTCCGGAATGAATCGATGTGAGTGTTTACTATTGAAGTATCATCTTATGTGACTTGTTGCATGTCTATGTGACGTACGATTTAGTTGAACATGGTTGCTTAAATTTCGAGGATGAAATTCCTTTAAGGAGGGTAGGGTGTAAAGACCCATAAATTCATAAAATTGATTTAAATATTTTCTAAGGAATAAAAAGGAGGAAATTGATTCGAAATATCGAGAATTGGGGCTAATGTGATATATATAGTGTTGCATTGGAGGGGTGAATATGTGATGTGTGTATATATGTGTGCGGGGTGAGAGGCAGGGAATTTTATTTCCCATTCTCTCCATCTCTCTCGTCCATCTCTCTTCTTTCGGCTCTCACTCTCTCACTCTAACCAAATTTCACCCAAATAACTCAAAACTACCTCCAATCTCCCTTTCCTATGCGTATTGGAGCTTGCTTCTCGTCGGACCAAGCTCGGTGGAGGTGTATTCCATTCGGTTCTGAGATTTGAGGCTAGGGCTTGGAGAATTTCTTTGAAATTGTTCTTCAATCTTGAGGTAGGGAATTCTAACTTTCAATATATGTTTATGACTTGTTTTTATTGCCTTGATTCTTGTTCGTGATCTTTGTTGTCGTTGTTGATGTCATTGCTGTTGAGGAACACATGGGAATCTGTCAAAAATCTGCTCAAAGGCCATTGTTATCGATAACATTTTCCTTGTTATCGATAACATCGTGTTCCATAACCCAGAAAACCTATCGTTATCGATACCCTCTACTTTTGTTATCGCTCTCCTCACATTTGGAATGAAATTGGCCCTGTTGTTATCGATACCTTTCTTTATGTTATTGATAACATCACGTCTTAGTTGATCTCGAACCATCGTTATCGATACCATTCTTCAAGGGTATCGATAACATCATGTCTTAGCACAATTTTGCTGATTTGATCTATCCCCCACTGTTTTGGGTTCCGTTCACTACTAATGCACTCCGAACACTTCCCGAACGATCCCTTAGCTTGATTGCTCGTACCTAATGACTTCGTTGGACGTTTCCATGACTTTAATACTCATTTGAACATGATTTTACGAAAATTATTTTATGAACCAAGGTTGGATTTGAAGGGTATGGACTTGTTGGAAAAAGGATTTTTTTAAACTTACGAATACAACGAGAACATATCCGAACATCCCGAATGGGTAAAGAGCCTGGCAGAGGACATCATGGTCTTTAATTGGCCCGGCATGAGCTATATGCTCGTATTTGATACTTCAGGACATCCCGAAAGGGTAAAGAGCCTGGCAGAGGACATTGGGGTCCTTTAATTGGCCCAGTAAGAGCTTCGGATCATGACACATGTACGAAACACATTGTGACTTGGAGTTTTCAAAGGATATATGATGAAACATGTGATAGGTTTTGGAAATGAAATATTGAATCGGATTTCCCTTGTTGCTCTTATCATTGATTTCGGTTGTCATTGTTCCTCTTATGACGATTCTGACAATTCATATGCATACATTGTTAGATTAGAGCTTTCTACTAGGCTAGTGTAGCTCAAACCTTACTTTATTTTTAGGTACTAGCCCAGGGCAGTAGTTCATGTTTGAAGTGCATGGATGTGGACATTTGTTTTGGAAGCTAACAATGAAGAGTTATTAAGTCATCTTTTTAATTTATTTTTGGAAAATGTATTCATAACTCTGTTGTAAATCTTTGATTAAAGAATATTGTAAACCTTAACTCTGGGACACTTGATGATGTTTGCTGAATTTTGGGGCCGTTGAGCCGATAATGTATTATTTGCAAACCTTTTGTACTTGGAAGTGTAGTCGTGGAAATGGAAATGTCAAACTATTTTGGGGTATTTATAAGGATTAATGTGAGATTTTATTTATGAAAATCCTTTCATATTTATGTTGAAAATTGAGGGTGTGACACCCTGGGTGAGCATGGTCATTCCAGAGCCTAGAAGGGGATGAAATTAGAGCCTAGAAGGGGATGAAATCAAACCTGTTGATTAGAGATCAATACACATGCATGTATATGGGTTTAGCGCGTGTAGGTTGGATTGCATGCACATAGATCCATGCACCCAAGCTGGCTTTTGTTCACGTCAAATTTCAAATAATGCACTGTTTTGATCTTTCTTCATTGTGTTGGGTTTTATTCCATTTATTATTCATCATTTCATCCATTCATGCTATTTTGATCACTTCTTGCAAACTGTTACAGCTTTAATCCCCATTAAACTGTTCCCCCGCCCTAATTGGCTATTAAATTGGTAATAAAAGAAGAATCGCCATATTTTCACAAAATGCCTAAGTAGAGATTAATCTCTGGATTGGCCGAGAAGGGTGCCTTAAAACCCTTCTCCTCTCATAACTTGGCTCCCGAACCCAGATATGGTTATGACGGACTAGTGTTTTCACTTTTTCAAATCAAATAGAGCGCAAGGCATTTCGAATATGGTTCCTTGGGTGTCGGACCTTCAAACCCAAGTGGCGACTCTGTATTTTAAGCACGCGTCCCGCTTAGCGCTCCCTCGATCTAGCTTTACAAGAATAGAATCTTTTAAGGGCACATTGCCCACAAGAGGTGTCATTGTCATTTCCCCAAATCGGAAATGGAATGTGTTAGTGGTGTCCCACCAACTCTCCATCAACACTGTCAACACCGCATGGTTGATCCTAACCACCGTTAGTAGCTGTATGAATGGTCCAAAGCCTACTTCCTCCACCAATGCTTGCACAGGCTGAGGCAACGCTCTGAAGTACGTTAAGGACTTAGCTGAGCCTTCGTGGCCATATACATTGACAGTACGTTGTTACAAGTAAAGCAACAAAATAATTTCAGAATAATCCCTTTAGTATGATAAGCATAACTTGCAATCAAAAAGTATTTTCAAAATAATAGGCATAATCTACGATCGAAAAACATTGTTAAAATCTTACTGTGGTCCACTCCGACAAGATGTGATGATTGCGATCTCTCAAGAGTAAATCCCCCAGGTAGTCAGCACTAGCTGGAGTGTAGCCAATTGTCCCCACCAGCTCGAAGAGATGTGGCCGTGGAGCGTATGTCACTGGAGAAAAAGGTGGGCACTCGACCTTTAGAAAGGCCTTCACCTCCTCCACCGTCGTCAACCGTTCCTTTACCACCTCCTCTGGCTCAGGTCCTCCTCCAGGCATTCCCGCCTCCACTGGCTCGGGTCCTACTATGGGCACCCTAGTCCCATTGCCACCTTGGCTCAGCAAAACTCCCAACAGTGTAGCCGCAACCCTCACCTCAAGAGAATCGGCACCCCTCAGTATATTAGTAGCCCTAAGATCAACCCCGAGAACCCAAAAAATGTCCAATGGATCGGCTCTCTCCAAAAAATCACCTTTGACTAAACGACCTAGCTGTGAAGCACCAATCCCGCTGTCCCCACCTCTCGGTTCTACCTCGGATGATCTCAGAATGGGTGTGACAGTAAAGTGACCACCTGTAGTAGCCTCTCTCTCCGCCGCAACCTCCTTGTCGCTGGTTCCCCTTTCCTCAACTGCCTTGAGCAAATCCTCCACCGTGGTGGTTTGAGGATGGGTCCCCTTGCTCATAGCTCCACCTTTGGACACCCCAACACCTTCACTAGCCCCTCCCATCGTTGCCGCGTCACCCTCGGTAGCCACCCCACTGTTGGGCTCCATCCCACTCCCATCACCATTGACCACCTGTGTGGGCTCCCCGACCGGTGCTCTCTAGAGTCGCCACCCAGATTTTGAGATGGATGATCCGAGAAACCGAGTGTTTTGTTTGAGCAAAAAAGGGGCTTTTGGCCTAGCAAAAATGTTGAGACTTTGGGTCCTGGGGCCACGTTACGAATAAGGAAGGTTTTATTGAAAAAGCACCCCATTCGCTTGGTAAGAACCGGTCTCTACTTGGCATTTTCAAAAAGGGGAAAACTTTCAATACCATTTCAAAAATCAAACTCTTAATAAACAAATAAAAGGGGGAGGGACAAGGGACTAATATTTCACATTGACGTGCTCATGGTGCTTGTCGTACAGTGAATGATAAAAGGGATCATGCACAAAAATGGAACAACAGAATAATAGCAAACTATCTCGATCACGCAAAACACCACGCGATACACCTCTATACCGCACACGGCCTAAACATATACCGCGCGTCGTACAAACTCCTTGTAGGGCATTATTACTACTCAGAGCTTCGCACGACACATTGGTTACCCCGCACGATGTTATTTAGAGCGTTGTTTGATATGACTCCAAGCATATTTCAGAATAACGTCATACCCTCCAAGCCATTAACTCTAAACAACTTTATTATTTTTCTGATTAAAAACCTTTTTGATGTACTTGATCCATTTGGACCATCAAAGAAGTTACTTTCAGAAGATAAAACACGACTTTTGGGTATAACCTCATTATTATGAAGTATACCTGCAACAGCATCTGAGCAATAATAACAGATCTAATAACGAGAAAGTATGATCAAGTCAATCAGAACTAACAAACCAGAGGCTTCAAAATACCATGCGAGGTTGCACACTACATCGTGCAGTGTACATGGACACTGCATGGTGTAGTGTGCCTGACACAGTGGTTGTTTGTTTCTGAAAATAGTTTTTGAGTTAGTTCTAAACCAAAAGTGTCAAGTATGACTGCAAAAAGTCCCCTCAAGGTCAAGACTGAGCTTGACCCAAGGAAATTTGTTTTTATTTTTGGTTTTGAGCTTAAATGGGCTTGAAGAACTATGGATGAGGGTGAATGAGTGTGGATGTCCTGAGAACCTGGAGTTTTGGAATATTAAAGTTCCAAAGCTAGTAGAATACTAAGCTTTGAAAGAAAAAGGAGGGGATGTTTGGTAGAAAGGGCGATGCCTAGAGAATGTTAGTGATAAGTTTCTCAAGACTTTGAGGAAAACATGGGTGGAGAAAGGGGATTTCAAGAAATAAAGGGATATGAAAATTGTGTAGAGGATGGAGTAAGTATGTAAGAATGGAGTCATGGGCCCTTTTCTATTGAGAGTAAGAGTGTATTTATAGGCAAAGGCCAAGGATTATCAATGCAAATGGGAGAGGTGACTTCTAGGCCAGCTTTTATTCTCTGCCATGCCAACTTTGAGCTATGGCTCAAGTGAGCATGGCAGATAGTTTTCTGAGCCAATCAGAACTTTCTCCAAAATGCCGTGCGGTTGACTTCATGACCTCGTGCGATGTAATGAATTTCATTGTACCGTGCGGTGTAGAAGTAACCTGTATGGTATTCTAGATTTCAATCCTAGACTTTTGGGCTTTTTTGGGCCTTTGGGATTTGTAGGTTTTTGGGTTTTGTAAGTTTTTAGGCTTCAAGAGTCCACATTCACGCTCTTGAAGGTACTGTTTCCTTTATTTCATCATCAGGGAATTTAAAAAACCTTAGAGGCCCGGATTGGGGTGTCTACAGTAGTCCCTCTTTAACGGAACTTGATCATTGATGTGAGTGACGTTTAAAGAATAAGCATCCCATTCCATTGCTCCAGGGTCTTTAAATAAAATCCAAAATGCATCAAAACAAAAATGCATGCAAAATGGTTAGAGGTGGTCGCACTCGTGGAGCTGCCTAAGTACCCTGTATGTAGGGATCAAACCAGCGTAGTTCAATCGGGACAGTGCAAGCAAAACAAGTCCCGGAGGTCAAATCACAAATTTTTAACAATCTTGAGAAGATTGAGTGCTTGAGTGTTATGTGTTGTAAAATTCGTGAGGCGAGCGAGACAAGTCCTTGGGGGACTAAAATTTGAGACGGGTCTTTAGGGGACTAAATTAGTCGAGATAAGTCCTCAGGGGACTGAAATTGAAATGGGTCTTCGGGAGACTAAAATTGAGACGAGTCCTCAGGGGACTAAAATTTGAGACGAGTCCTCGAGGGACTAACATTTGAGATGAGTCCTCAGGGGCCTAAAATTTGAAAAGAGTCCTCGGGGATTAAAATTTGAGACGAGTCCTTAAGGGACTTAGAAAGTTGAGATGAGTCCACAGGGGATTAATAATGAGACAAGTCCTCGGGGGACTAAAATTTGAGACGAGTTCTCAGGGGACTTAAAAGTTCAGATGAGTCCACAAGGGATTAAAATTGAGAGGAGTCCTTGGGGGACTAAAATTTGAGACGAGTCCACAGGGGATTAACATTGAGATAGACTTCAAGGGACTTAAGCAACTAAAAAGGTGAGACAAGTCCCTGAAGGACTAAAATGCAACGAGCCCCAAAGGACGAAAATGTAACGAGTCCCGAAGGACAAAAATTCGACGAGTCCTGGAGGACGAAAAATGCAACAAGTCCCAAAGGATGAAAAATTCAACGAGTCCCAGAGGATGAAAAATGTGCCTATTTTATCAGATTTTTAGTGTAACAACGGCTGGGATATGTCATTCCTGAGGACAATATGGAGGTGGGTCGAATGGTTGAATGAACCCACATGATTAATTTAAATTCTGGAAGCCATACTGCCGCGCGGCAAAGAAGACCACCATGCGTGGTTTCAATCTTCCATGCAACTCTTTGATTTCCGAGAACAGTTGGCCTTTCAGGTGTGCTCATTTAATTCGGGCGTGCCTCTTGGGCGACTGAATCCTCTTTGTAAGCATGGTGGTGCCTCATTTCATGCACCACCATCAAAATTTCTCAAGTCCTTCCCTCTTCTCTACATACTTTTCAAGAATAGGTTGTTTCTAATCTTTTCAAGAACAAGCTCAATGGTGAATAGGGCTCTCATCGCTTGTGTGGTTGCTTTGGAGGCCAATATGGCCTTCTTTCTTGAGGAAATCAATTGCCTTAACCAACAAATCGCCCGCCTCATAGCCACCATTTGCACCTCTACCGTGTGATCTCCAATCTTCAAGACTATGCCTTTGATGCCCTGGATGACGATCTTGACCCATAATTTGTAGGAGATAAGGCGTCTGAGAGTACGGCCGAGGATAGCGAGGGCAATCCGAATGGGTCCGATGACCGTTCGGATGGGGCGGATGATGCTTCCCATGGCGGGAGCGATTGAGCAGGAATAGGAGAAAGCAGTAGGATTTTCCTTTTTTGTTGCTTTTCTGTTTCTTTTTTTTTTTTAGGAATGTAGTTAACCACCAGGGCTTACCCTGGTTTTATCAATGAAATGAATGCTTCCTCTCAATAACTGTCTACTTTTACTACTTCTACACGGTGTCTGCGCAAACAAAGCGCCATGGCTATTGAACTTTGAGAAACTGGTTTCAGAATTTGAACTATTATGAACTGTAACGCCCCCAAAATTAGGGTACGTTAAAGAAGCATTTATTACATAATAAAGAGAGTTTATTACATTATAAATACTTCAAAGGGGTACAAGTATTCAACAAAGGAGAAACTAGGCTCCTAACTACTGCTCCACTGGCTTCTCCCTCCTGGCAAGCTCCTCAGCTCCGGACGCCTCCAAGTGAATTGTCCATCTTGATCATCTACAAGGTCTGACACATTATACCGGCGTCGCCACCAATATAATATGTCAGGGTCACCATAAGGCAACACCGTGAGCTACGAAAGCTCAATAGAGTAATCCTATACCCGCTAACCCATAACTTACAAACAAGACAAACATTAACATATCCACATTCGATATCAACGTTGGTGTCCAAGTTTCTCTTTGTTTCTCCTACGCGACTCGTCGTAGACCGTGTCAATCATTTCCATTTACAAAACTATCTTTCAAAATCATTTGCATTGGCTCCGTACCGCGGATAACCAAGCCTTTCAAAAATATCTTTTGCATTGGCTCCATACCGCGGATAACCAAGCCATACACACCCAACCTCGGTTCCGCCGTTCCGGGTTCCCGAGTATCCTCACAATGGTTCCGCCGCACCGGGTTCCCATTGGCACACATTGCATTGGCTCCTCTCCGCGGATAACCAAGCTATACCTCACCATGGTTCCGTCGGTCCGGGATCCCATGGGAACACACACAACCTCACAATGGTTCCGCTATTCCGGATTCCCATTGGAACACACACACACACACACCATTCACATAATACCCTCGAAATGGTCATTATGTGGTTTCCAAAGTACTTCCTTGTTAAACATACCCTATGTGCCATGTTTCTACCTTTCTCGGTTTTCGTGTCACGTTCTCATGCAAGACTCCGCGTGTGGGACTTTACATACAACATGCATTCAACAAGCTTCGAAATAGTACAACAAGAACATCTAAGTATCATAGCATGCTTGAATCACCAAGAATTAACATAAAACATGCATTTCCAACATTTAATCGAAAGATAACTTTATCTACGATCAAAGTAACTTCCAAATAACATGCGAGTTATACAAGACATAGAATTAGAGTGAAAAACTACTTTATACTTGGAAAAGTAGGTAAGGATAACTACCTTGATCCGAAACTAGTCGGGGCCGAGTAAGCAAGTTGGAAAATCCTACGGGGGGTGAATCTGGACCGAACTTCGGACGGCAGTAACTCGGTCAATCTTTGGCCGAATAGAGTCGTTCTTGGGTTGAAATCGAAGATCTCGAAACCCTCTACAACTCTCGTGAAGGAAGTTAATCCTAGAAACTACTTTAGGTTGGAGAAAAATGGCGACAAAAGAGAGGACAGTAAGCTGTCCAGAAATGAAAATCCAGAATTTTCACTGAACTTCGGATGACAATATCTTTGTCATTTATTAACCGATTGGGGTGATTCTTGAGCCTAACTTCAAGGTTTTGAAGTGCTCTACAACTTTCCAGAAGGAAGTTGATCCTAAAAACTACTCTAGGCAGGAGAAAATGGAGGATTTCTGACGGGACAGTGGCTGCCCAGAAACTGGAAATGGTTTTCTAGAGAGAAGGAAGAGCAAATGCTTTGAGGTGTGCTTTGAAAGGCTTGGAATGGCCTTCTATTTATAGGCAAGAGCTTGGCCCTCTCCTCTCTCTCTCTCTAAGTCTCACCTTGACACTTGGCAAGAGATCATAGAAGATCAAAGGAAAAATCCTAGGGTTGCATGGCTATGGTGTCCTTAGATTGGATTCTTGAATCAAATGGATGGTTGAGATGGAAATGGTATATGATCAAAGGGTTAAGAAGTTGCAAGGTGTTCAAGAAGTACATCAAATCAAATCCAACTTTTAAGCACAAATCAAGGAAAAATCCTAGGGTTGCATGGCTACTTTGTACCAAGATTTGATCTTGGATCAATTGGATGGCTAGGATTGATCCTTGGTGGGCAAGGAAGATATTGGTACAAGATCTAAGGGTTTAAAATTTAAAGGAGTACAATGGAGGTGGTTTCCTAGCAAGGAAAAAAATAGATACACCAAGATCATGGAAGATTAATGGGAGATCATGGAAGTACAATCAAGTCTCCTTCCTTCCTCTCTCTCTCTCTCTCCGGCCTCTCTCTCTCTCTCTCTCCCTCCGGCCTCTCTCTCCTCTCCCTCTCTCTCTCTCTAGTAAACACACACACACACATATATATATATGCATACAATGTATAGGAAACAATAAACAAAAAGGAACTTTGTACTTTGAGATCAAGGAAGATTTTAAAAGGCAAGATTTCCCATTAAAACAAATCAATAGGCACATAGGTTCATAGCCAATAAAAAAAATATCCAAGTACTAGAGTAATATATACATAAGTACTTATGTATCTAAGAAGATCAAAAACCCCAATAAAGAATAATAAAAGAGTACCTAAGAAATCTTAGGTATTAAAATCCTCCAATAAAATATTGTATATCATCCCATGGGATTTTTGAAAAAGATTAGTTTATTAAAATCCTTATACTTTGTGAAAGACTAATGCTATTACCCAATGGGTAATAAATCCCCTAACTTCTATTGTCCAATGGACAATAGTCATTAGGTAACTTTTAATATTAAAATAATCAAAAAGGTACTTTAAAGTAATCAAAAAGTTACTTTTTACTATTCATAGCACTTTAACCAAGTAAACATTTAATATAAACAAATGGGGTCCTATTATCCAATGGATAATAGTTTCCCTAACATTTATTGTCCAATGGACAAAGATTAAAACAAAAAATAATTAAATGAAAAAGAATATTAAATTCTTAGTCTAGGGTTCACAAGGTTCAAAAGGTTCACGAGGGCAAAACGGTCATTTTGCGGTTAGAGAAAAGCAATTCGGTGGCTTGTTAGCTCGGTTACTCCAATTGGATGGTCAAAAACTAGTTAGCTTGCGAAGTAGGCTAAAGCGCAAAGAAATCGAATTTGAAGGGCAAAAACGTAATTCTGACAAACTTTGGAATTTAAAAGCAATTTCAATAAAATTCAAATACTTAACGAAATTTTTAACGACCAAAAATCAGGGTCGTTACATGAACCTCGAGGGATGCACTAATGAGTAGGTACAGGGTCGAAGGTTGAATGCTGAAAATTCGAAACATCTTTTGAACAGGGTTCAGGACCCAAGGATTCTGCATATCATAATGGCATGCCGCGCACTGCAACTGGAATGCCGTGCTATGTAAGAACATTTGAACCCGGTCAAGAATTATTTCCAGGAGAACCAGTTCGAGGGGATATAACGGGGCGAGACATACACAGAACGTCTCACCGTTCAAACTCTCTCTCGCGCCCTATCTTCCTCTCATCTCTCTCTGCACTTTCTTTCTCTCTCTCGATCATCTCTCTCTCGGCTTTCTTTCCCTCTCTCGACTTTCTCTCTTCTCTCTATACGATCATGGATAGTATTGACATACCCAGTGGTGATCAACCACCAAGGGTCGAGATTACGCCACCTTCGACTCCTTCGGAGAACGACGTGGTGATCGGAGAAGTTTCAGAGACCCCGGGGGTCTCGATTTTGGCGGCCATTGCCGAGGAGGCCTCGATTGCCATGTTGGACAGCGAGGGTGGTGATAGTGGCATGGGGACCGGAGATGGTTGGGCCATGGAGAATTCATGGGCCGATTGAAGGTCGTGGGTAGTTCGGAGGAGAGGGCCACGGAGACCCATGGTGGTGGTTCGGGTGGTGGTGAGCAAGAGAGGACGGCGGAGGCCTCTCCCGTGCAACAGCCCCGGTCTAACTTGGGGAAAGACCCCATTGTCGAGGAGGAGCCAGTGGAGGAGCAGGAGATAGCAGCGATGTTCACTGGAAGTGGCGTGTGTGCTGGGTCATCTCAACACATAGGTGTGGGAGACTTTTTAGAGACAGCGTCCTTTGCGGACTTGGCTAAGACGCTGCGAGGGTTTCCTGGGCTGGCAAAAGCCTTACTTGAGTCCTACGAGAGGGAGCTATAGATTGAGCTCAAGACTAGAGTAGCCAAGGGGCCACGGGTCGAGGAGGAGACTAGGGGTGAGGTGGTTCCCCAGAGGACTATTGTTGACGAGGCGACGGCTGCTCTCAGGAGGCAAGGGGCATACGACGAGGTGACCTATGTGCCCTTTCGGCACCCGACTATTTACGACGAGGCCTTAGCCTTGCGAGACCCACAGCGGCACTTGTCCTTGCGACGAGCTGAGGTATGTTTTATCATTTGCATTTCAATGCAATGCCTTTTTCAATTTCCTGCTTTGAATATTATGCATGTTTATTGAATCTTATCGTTTATTACAACAGGAGATAAGAATCTCATGCTACGGTGGTGCAGCCAATGTGCTGAAGTTTTAAAAGAGGCTCTCGGAGGCGGTAAGGGAGATAGTGAGGGAGGCGGGCTTCGGAGAGTTCGTCAATGTTCTAACGAGGGTAAGTAATGACCACCAGGTGGCAAGGACACTTGCTGAGAAGTGGTGGGACATGACAAAATTCGTTCCACTTCACTTTCGATGAGATGACGGTGACACCTTTGGTCTTCTCGTTGATCACTGGTCTGAGGGTCGGAGGCGATCCTATCCCCTACGATGCTGTGACAGGGAGGAACGCGGAGTTCCAAAGGCTTCTCCTGGGGTACATGCTGAGGGCGGAGAAGGAGGATGCCCAGTATGCTCAGCTTTTGGAGTTTTGGACCGAGCCTCCGGTGGGGAGAGTTTAGCTGGAGCAAATAGCACAGTGCTTCCTATTGTACATGCTCGGTGTGTCTCTGTTTTCCAACAGACATAACCGAGTGAACTTGTAATAACTCTGAATTTCAAGGAATAAAAAGTTATTTTTATTATTCGAGTTATTTATTTTAATTGCTTAAATTGCGTAAATTCTGGAATTTTGCCATAATTGCACTTTGGTCCCTCGAGTTTCAATTCTTTCGCTTTAGTCCTACTTAGCAAGCCTAGTTAGCATCTAACTATCTTGTTAGAGTAACTAAACCGAAAAGTTCCCTAGACTTGGCAAAATGACCGTTTCGCCCTTGTTGGAACTTTTGAACCTTTTGGACCCTAGACTTTATATTTTGATATTCTTTTTCTTTTAATCAATTTGGATTATTTCTTTGACCATTGGACAATAGTGGTTAGGGGGATTATTATCCATTGGGTAATAAAATCCCAATTGTTTATATTAAAGAGTAAACTTACTTTATGGTACTTTTAAATTACTTTAATATTTTCTTTGGCCTAATAACTATTATCCATGGGATAATAGATGTTAGGGGGAGTATTATCCATTGGACAAAAGGGTTAATCTTCCTAAGTACCATTAGATTATTTAATTAATTACTTTCCTTAATTTGGGGAAAAGTACTATTACTTTAATCAAAAGTAAATAGTGACCAAAGTACCCTTTAAATAATTCTTTATTGGGATTTTCCTACTTTTATATATACATCTATATGTGTATATATGTATTGTACATAGGAGGATTATTATATTGCCTATTGTACCCTAGTATTTAATTAGTTGGTAGGAGTAAATCCTAGCCTTATTCTCCTTGGATTTCAAAGTACCCTTAAACTAATTGTTTATTGGGATTTTCTTACACTTGTATGACTTGCATACATGTATATATATGTATATATATGCAAGAGAGAGAGAGAGAGAGAGAGAGAGAGAGAGAGAGAACCCGAGAGAGAGAGAGAGAGAGGCCGAGAGAGAGAGAGAAGGGAGAGAGGAGAGAGAGGAAGGAGAGAGATGGAAGATTTGATGCAAGTCTTGCTTTGATTTTTGATGTGTACTTCAAATCCTTGCATATATTTTCTTCCAAATTCAAATCCTTACACCTTGTACTCCCATATATTCACCTAGCAAGCTTCCTAACCATTGGATGGTATACAATTCTCATCTCAACCCTCCAATTGGATGCACAATCTCTCCAAGGTACACCATAGCCTTACAAGCTAGGATTTTCCTTTGATTTTCCATGGATATTTCCATTTTAAATTGGAATTTTCTTAACCCTTTGATCATGTACCAATCTCATCTCATCCTTCCATTTTGATTCAAGAATCCAACCTAGTACTAACCTAGCCATGCAAGCCTAAGATTTTTCCTTGATTCATGCTTCAAAGTTGGATTTGTTTTGATTTAAAATTGGGGAAAGAAGAGAGAGAGAGAGGGCCGGCCTTGAGAGAGAGGGGGCACCCCTTGGCCTATAAATAGAAGCTCATTCCTTCTTTGAAAATCACACCTCAAAGCAATTGCTCCTCCTTCTCTCTAGAAATTCCAAGTTCTTAGTCTTTTGTTCAAAGTTTCCTTTGTTCTTTGTGAGTTCTTGAGTGAAACCCCCGAGCCGCTTCCAAAACTACCCGACGGCTCTAAAAGTAGAGTAGTAGTAGTTAGTTAGGTTGTTTCTAGGAAAAGGTTTCCAAAACTTTTCCTTTCGAAGCAAACGGAGCGCCGTTACGCTGCCGGATTTCACCCGACGACCAAGGCCACCGCCAAGAAGAACGGTAGTGAATTCTATCTATTTTGTAGTTAATTCTAGCTATTCTCTATCTAATTAGTAGTAATCTTTACTAATTTCAAAAGCCTACTTGATTTTGTAAAGAAATTGTGATCATGCTTTAAAAGTGACTTTGTTTGTTGTTTGAAAAGTAAAAATGCATGTTTATGTTATTTTTTGGTATTCAAGCATGCTACGTGGTTTAGATGTTGTTATTGTACTATTTCGAAGTTGGAATAATGCTTGTTGGTTGTAAAAAGTCTCACACGCGGAGTCTCACATGCATACGTGACACGAAAATCAAGAAAGTAGACATATGGCACCTAGGGTGTGTTTAAAAAGGCTATTGTGTTTTTCCCGGTTGGAAAATATCTTCGAAACTACGTAATGACTATTTCGAGAGTATTACGTATGTGTGTGTGTGTGCCAATGGGAACCCGGTGCGGCGGAACCATTGTGAGGATACTCGAGAGTCCGGAACGGCGGAATCGAGGTTGGGTGTGTTTGGCTTGGTATCCGCGTTACGGAACCAATGCTTGTGTGCCAATGGGAACCCGGTGCGGCGGAACCATTGTGAGGATACTCGAGAG
>BPLS01000708.1:333921-378516 GCA_019656275.1 Rhododendron kiyosumense
CCCGGAACGGCGGAATCGAGGTTGGGTGAGTTAAAAGGTGATTTTGATAAAGTATAATAATGAAAAGGTTAACGATGAGTCAAACGCCAACGGTAGTTACAAGCGAATGTCAAACATGTTAGCTCATTGTCTTTTATCCCTGCGTGAGTACTTATCATGTGGAAATCGATGTTAGTATGGTAGGATTTACTATTGAGCCCTCGTAGCTCATGGTGTTGCCTTTGTGGTGACCCTGGCATATTATATGGGTGGCGACGCCGATATAATATGTCAGATTTGATAGATGAACAGGGCGACCTTTTCACTTTGGAGGCGTACGGAGCCGAGGAACTCGCTAGGCTGGAGGAGCAAGAGGAGCCGTAGACTAGGATTTCCTAGTTTCCTTTTGTTATCTTTTGAACTTCAAATGCTCCTATGTGAGCCGTTTTGTAATAATGAGCAGTGACTCAATATTTCTGTAATAAATTTCCTTTATTAACGTACCTAAAATTAGGGGCGTTACAGAACTTGTCCTTCCTGCTTGCCCTGCGAAACATTAAGGAGATAGCCCCCTTTGATTAGGGTGGCGTGGCTCTAGGGGCATGTTACGCCTTCTTGGGGTCTCTTTCCCGAGGAGTGGAGAAGAGCCTCAACAGCTATAGACACCTCCCTGAAGCGGGGCATCGCCATACAGATTGATCATTGTTTGTTTGTTTGCTTTCTACTTCATAAACCAAGATCGTGGACATTCCCATGGCTAGGAAAATCGCCACATGATAGCGGTTATCATCCAAACAGAGTCGCCACCTAGTTTATAAAAACTAGGAAAAATAGATACAGATTCCAGGTACGGGAGCCAAAAGTACAGTAAGGGGAAGGTGTTAGGCACCCCTCTCTGCCCAGTCATGAGACTGGCCCATAGTTGTTCGACATATGATTAATTCATGCATTGTTTAATTCTAACATGTAGTCTGTTTATTAGCCTGCAAACAGTTAATGGTGAGCCAGAACAATAAGCAAATCATGCATCAGAAAGTAGATAAAACAAACTGTCCCAGGGAGATGGATCTCACGATCGGTGAATGGAAGTCACGACCGAGAGATCCTCCTGGTTTAATGTACCAGCCGATGGATTGAAGACCCAGCCGATGTTCTTCCTCACACCAGAATTTACGATTAACAGAAGATCAAAAAATATGGTTAAGCGTAAAAGTGGAAAATAAATTGAACCAGAGGCCCCTGGGCCTCACCACCTTGATCTCTCAGTGGCTTGATTGCTTCGGATTGAATGGGATTGGCTAATTTTGCTCCTCGAAAACCCTAGGTTTGTGGTTTGAACTTCGGGGTTTGATCATCGGATTAGCGGCTGCCTTCGGAAAGTTGGGCTTTTTTATAGGGGATATGAAAGTGTATATCTGTAGAATTTCGTGGCTAATGAGAGAGTGTTCGTCTCTTAATTTCGGAGCCAAATGCCCTTTTATATAGGCATAGGGATGATTCACTCCATCCAATCAAAACACACAGTTGGAATTGGAATTGCAATGCAATACAAACTCTTCATGGTGATCCCTAAATGTGGCCCGAACGCATCGGAAAAAGGCTGTTGGGTTTTTGTGAACGGATGAAATGATCTACATTATGTTCCAAAATCTGGAAAACAGACAATCTAGCGGCCGAGCAATGGATGTGGCAGCCAAAGAATTGATGTTGCAGTCGATGGATAGACCTGGCGGCTAGCTAATCAATCTTTCGGGGAGATTTTTAAGCAACAAGAATCACGGGTGAAGAAACAATGTTAAGGCCGTGTGATCCATGTTACGGCCGACAGATGGATTCTTCTAGGATACTGTATTTTTGTTTGAAAGGCTATTTGGCTCTAGATTGGGTCCTTTAAGTAGCGCTCGAGGCAAGAGGTTGCCTACGTATTCCACAGGGAAAATTCAGACCAACTATAGTTCGAAGGGCAATAAAGAAAAATAAAAAGTTTGGAGGGTTAGAAACAGAAGACGTACCTTCAGGCCTTAAACGCCGTAGTGCAATGTACCTGGGCTATGCCAGGATTTTGCAGGATAATAGTTGAAGGAGCGCGAGGCTACTGGGGAAATTTTTACGAAGAGCGTCCTTAGTATTTTGGGGTAGATCAATACACGGCGGGTGTGTCATTTGATTTTCTTGATCATCCTTACTTCGACTGAGGGGAGCTCAGTAGTGTAGCTTATCCTTACGAATGAGCTGGATGGAATTGATGTAATTGGGTGGAATCCAAACCATCTGCTGGGGGATGAATTTGGATGCCGGTTTTGAGATATGGAGCGGAACCCAAGCCGTCTTCTAGAGACGAGTTGAATACAAAATTTTGAAAAATGGGGCATTGGCCAGTAGCTAGAGCATAGAGCATTGAGATTAGGGAATCGAGGCGCGGGTCGGTTACAATCATGAGGCGAGAGCCTGAGGAGCTAGAGCTTAGAGCTTGAGGTGATAGAGCCGAAGCGCGGAGCTGGTTGTAGTCCTGAGGCGAGAGCTTGAGGAGCTTGACAGATTTGAGGCATAAAGCGAGTTGCATAGAGCTTGAGAAGTTGGAGCTTAGAGATTTGAAGTAGGTTAACCGAAGCATAGAGCTGGTTGCATTTTGATGGTCTGTGCATCGAGCTTTTTCATCATAAATTTTGGCGTATAGCCAAAGGATCGAGGCACTGGATCAATCAATAAAACCGAGGCATAGAGCCAGTTGATTGTAGGATTAACCTGTTTTTATGAGAGAGAAAGAGTTGCAGAATATGTATGTGTGATGATTGGTTAAATGGATATGAACAGATTTGGTGATGCAAACTCGAAGTGATTGATGCAATATGTGCACAGGCCCGTGCGTGTGTGCTTGATTTAAGCATAGAGCTTCTTTCAAGTTCAAGACTTGAGCATTCAGAGCATAGAGCTCGAGCATTCGGAGGGTAGAATCTGAGCATTCAAAGTACAGGCTTTGAGCATCTAGTACGCAATAGTTGGGCATTCAAGCGTAGAGGTTGAGCATTCAAGTATAGAACTTGAGCATCCAGTACACAGTGGTTGGGCATTCGAAGAGCTTCGAGCATTTAAAATGTTGGATTTTGAGCATTCAAGCATAGAGCTTGGGAACAGATGATATCTTGTTGATTATGGCAGCATAGAGCTTGTTGAGATAATGGGCGTAGATCTAGTTTTAGATAGTGGGTGTAGAGCCGCTGAGATAATGGGCTTGGAGCTGCTAAGTAGTGGGCATAGAGTCGCTGAGATAATGGGCTTAGAGCCGCTGAGTAGTGGGCATAGAGCCGCTGAGACAGTGGGCTTGGAGCCATTGAATGAGCTTAGAGCTGCTGAATGAGCAGGGGTATAGATCCACTGAGATTGGTGAATATGGGCATAGAGCCTCTGAGATAGTGGGCTTGGAGCCACTAAGTAGTGGGCATAGAGCCTATGAGACAATGGGCTTGGAGCCTCTGAGTAGTGCAATAGTGAATTCGGGGCTCAAAGCAATAGAAGCTGTAGAACTACTTGAGATGATAAGCCTGATGGCAATGCGCATGGTGCTTGGAGTGGTGTGAGTGGAGTATGGAGCAAAGCCGTTGGGTAGCTCAATGGCTGCTGTTGTCATAAGGCTGCTAGGATGATAAGGAATGCAGGGCTTAATTGATAATAAGCTTCAGAGCTACTGGGCAAGCTGAGAGCCGCTGTCGGTAATGAAGCTACTGAGATGCTGAGTTCGAGGCTGGTAGGCAAGCTTAGAGTTGTTGAACGAGCTTTGTTATAGGCATAGAGCTGCTACTGAGTAATGGTGAGTGGGGTACCGTGCCTTTTTCCAGGGGAAAGGATTTCGTTCCTTTCCCGAGAAAATGCCGGGTTGAGGGAGCACTACATGGGATGGCAAGCGCTTGTAAATACAGAGTCGCCACTCGGGTTTGAAGGTCCGACACCCAAGGAACCGTATTTTGAAGTACTTGCCACACTGTTTGATTTGAAAAAGGTGAAAGCATCAGCCCGTCATAACCATATATGGGTTCGAGAGCCAGGTTACGAGAAGGGAAGGGTTTTATGGCACCCCTCTCGCCAAATCCAGAGATCGGTCTTTACTTAGGCATTTGCAAAAACATTTGTTTGCGATTCTATTTGATTAATCAATTCTTCAACCTATTAGGGCGGGGGAACAGTTTAATAGGGATTAAAGTCATAACATGTTTGCAGGATGTGAATGATAGCATGGATGAGTAGTTAGTATAGGATGAGAACAAGCTCCTGTGGGAGTTTAAACAAGCTGGGAGGCCCCTATTTTGGAGTGACGTGCGCAGGAAGAAACCAACATGCACCAAACAAGTCACTGCATGTTGTTCACTCCTGCGCGCGCAACTCCAAGACACGCGCACACCAGTGAGCTCAAACCCACAGCTCTTATTCTTAAACTTTTTGGGCTCTGGAAGGATCAATGCACACCTAAGACAAACCAAGCAGTTTATAGGCGGGTATTATATAGTTCTAAGCAGTTTAAATGCTGAAAATGCCCTACAAATTGACAAAAACACCCCATAAACAATGTGGGGGCAAAACAAAGATCAAAGACCTAATTACCTATGCAAGGCCACTCACTGGTCAGAAATAGACTGGCACGCGCGTGTGCCACTTTGGCGCGCGCGGGTTGCACTTTGGCGCGTGCTTGTCTAAGCCATTTAACTAGCATTTGGTTTACATATTTCTGGGTTCTGAATAGGTCCATAATGATCCTAGGTGTACTCCACAACAGCAGAAATACAATATGAAATACAGCAAACAGTTTTAATTAAGGAAAGCAGTAAAATGAATTTTAACATGCTCACAGAGTGGTCTATATACAAAATACTACAAAAAACAGTAAGACACCAATCCCCACGTTGTCCTGCGTGTGTACCCATGGATTGGCGCGCGTGCGTATGGGACCAACGCTCGCTGGTTCCTTCTATGACGGTTTTTAAAACCTTACCAGCTTTAGGACTAGGATTGGTATTGATTACCAACCTTGGCCCTGCCAGCCCCCCTTAGGGATCAGAACAGAAAAACAATAGATATGCTATACCTAGATTGAGTTTGAGATGAATTTGAGCTTTTAGGTTGAAAATATGATTTGAGGTCGTAGAAAGGATGATAGTAGAATGTATGCTTTGGGATTGGAAGGACTAGTGTGAAAAATGCTTGGAAGGATTTTGTCACCCTTCAAAATTGTAGCCTATCAAATGGAAGACCCTTAGGGTGTATATATAGAGAGAGAGGTGGCAGGTTTGATGGCAAAGAGAGGAGCTCAGCCAGTCCACGAGGCTGGCTGAGGGTTGCGCCCTGGCGCACGCAAGTCATACCTACCCGCGCGTGGGTCAACGATCAAACTTTTGACTGTTGACCACCACTTGGCAGTTTGACCCATGCGCGCAGGCCCTAAACCCGCGCACGCGAGTCAAACCAACACACATGTTGGTCAAAGGCCAAGCTATGACTGTTGACCAACACCTGTCAATTTGACCCGCGCATGCTGGTTCTCAACCAACACGTGCTAGTAGGGTTTTTGGCTTTTAGAAGTGGCTTAGGATTAGGTTAGGTTCAAGGGTTTTTCAAACACTCAAAGCTCAAACACTCGACATTCCCGAGGTGTTTTTGATCCGTTTCATCATCGGGAAATCAAATACCGTAAATAAACTAATCTGGAAGCCTAGATTGTTTTGTCTACAATAGCCCCTCTTTGACGGCACTTGAAGCACCATCGATTTGGTACAAGTAACGTGTAAGATTTCTAGACACCCCTCAAGGCAATCCAGAGCAGAACATACTAGCATAGTAGATAAATAAACTTAAGGAACCTGATTGGTGGATGGACAGACGATCCATTGCCGGGGATGGAAGTAGAAGTGGACGAGTGATCGCCACTTGTTGATTGAATTTGGACTGGACAGGTTGTTGCTGCAGATGTTGTCAGGGCAGGCCGTCGTTGTTGGGGATCAAGCTATCCTCGGCACAAAGGATTCCAACAAACACCGGTAGGTCGCGTCAGGTAGGTTGAATTCCATCCGTTGGGAATCAGAGCCAATCTCCTTATCAAAGACCGTCTGAGACAGAACAATCAGGTTGCTGGAAGATACGCGTGAAGCTAGATTGATGTAGAGGTAATCGTTCAGGGCAGGCCGAGGTGGGCTCTCCTGGGGAACAATTAGTTGCGAATTGGTGGACCATCGAACCAAATTCTAATCGTCGTTGAGGGAGTGAAAAGACGACGTTATAATCGTCTTTATTGGATTGATCAGACGATATGGCTAATCGTTGTTGACAGATTGAGACGGACGATATGGCTGATCGTCATTGATGATATGGCTGACTGTTGCTAAAGGACTAAGATGGACGATATGGCTGACCGTCGTCGCTGAATGGACTGAGACATCACTGAATGGATTGAGATAGATGATGTGGCTGATTGTCATCGTTGAATGGACTGAGACAGATGACGCGGTTGATTGTCATCACTGAATGGACTAAGACAGACGACGTGGCTGATTGTCATCGTTAAATGGATTGGGACAGGCAATGTGACTGATTGTCATCGCTGAATGGACTGAGACAGGTAATGTGGCTAATTGTCATCGCTGAATGGACTGAGACAGACGGTGTGGTTGATTGTCATTGATGATATGGTTGACCATCGGGAATGACTGAATCGGACGATATGGTTGACCGTCGTTGATGATTTGGCTGACCGTCGTTATGACTGAAATGGATGATATGGTTGATTGTTGTTGATGATATAGCTAACCTCGTTGTAAATTGGACAAGACCGGCTGTCGTTGATTTAGATGGGCAAATCATCAATCTAAATGATCGAGCTGTTGCAGATTGGACAGGACCGACTGTCATTGGTTTGGATGGGTGGATCATCAGTCTAAATGATCAAGTCATTGCAAGTTGGACAGGATCGACTGTCATTGAATTGGAGACGGGAAGATCAGTGTGCAAAATGATCAAGCCGTTGAGAAATTTGACAGGACCAGCTGTCATTGAATTGGAGAAGGGAAGATCAGTGTGCAGAATGATCATGCCGTTGCAAATTTGGACTGGACCGGCTGTCGTTGAATTGGAGACGGGAAGATCAATGTGCAGAATGATCAAACCGTTGAGAAATTTGATAGGACCGGTTGTCATTGCATTGGTTCCACAGAATATTACATCACATCCTTTGGCAAATGTAGGGAGTTATTCCCGAACAGGTACTGCTAGTAGTCGAACACGTGGTAAATGGGAGGACGTGGAAAATATGAGAGGCCATACCGCCGAGTAGGACGGCAAACGCTGATATGGACCAGTGACATGAGAAGTCATTGGTCCAGGCAATCTGTTCGGCGTTGTAAGGACAAAGGACATGTGAAGTCATTTGTCCAAATATAATGGTAAGGACCAGTTGCATATGAGGTCATTGGACTAGACAGTCTTGTAGCCGAACAAGGGAAGAACTGTTGAAAAAGCAGCCTTAAACGTTAAGGCGGCAGGAACACTCTAGAAGGTTCTAGAATGGTGTTAATCCGTAAGAGAATAAGATCCCGAGTATATAAGATCTAGGAAAGACACCCAACGTGAATGAGATGTTCAGCTAACTATGGAAAAGAGTCCTAAAAGGACTAAAGCAAAGAGACCGATAAGGGAACGAAAATCCAAGAGATCTTGGGTTCCTATACGAAATAGGAATCCTAGGGCCACAGGAATGCTTGTACAGCAAGCATCTATGAGTCTATAATACGAGGTTAACCTGGAGGTGAAAGATCCGCAATATGTTGTATTTGTATTGTTCTCCTACTAATACTGACTTTGGCATCGGAGGGCCTTTGCTACGAGGAGCAAAGGTGCGCTCACCCCTTGTCTGTTTTGTAGATTAGGGTTCTGACGACGAACTAGGGTTTCGGTGAAGAGGCACGAGTAAGCCGCTGCAGTCCAGAGTGATCTGAAGCATCAGCTATTTTCATCACCCTACAATTGGCGCCGTTTGTGGGAAACTATAGATTTCCCCGAAAAACTACCACGATGGAAAAAGATCCAATCACACCATTTGATCCGAAGGACCAGTTAGGTGGGGGAGGCAACAACTCCCCACCAGGCGCTCCGAAAAAACCCACTGGAAGACATGGCAGGAAAACGACAAGCAGAGATGACCCTTTGATATTCCTAGATAACTTCAAAGACAAAAGGGGAAGGACGGTGACCGGCTCCACGGGAAGGAGCAAGTCCCACCAAAGAGGGGAATCAGTTGCGCATTCAAGAAGCATACATAATAGTGAAGATGTCCTCGATAAAAAGAGGAAGGAAATCAAGGAGTACGCCCATTTAATCAAAAAACGAGAATACGAGATTCAAGAGAAACAACAGGTATGAGAACACCCAGAAGATTCTGAACTTTCACGAAGAAATTCCAGGAGTGACAAGCAGGCTCTTATAGTCCACAAAAAAGCTCCCTCATGAGGAAGAAGGAGTAGGAGCAGGAGCAGGAGTCCCACCCCTAGGCGATACGAAGCTTCTCCACGAAAAAGGAAGAGTAGAGGTAAGAGTCCCACACCAGAAAGGCGAAGGGCTCTTTCACGAAAAAGAAGGAGCAAAAGTGGAGATTCCACCCCCGAAGAGGAGGAGACCAGGAAGCATCACTGGGACAGGTATGAAAGGCCTGATGCTGATTGGGGCAAAGCTACTGCTCACAAAACAAAAGAACTTGAAGACGGGACAGTGACTGCACGAGAAGTAGCACGAAAGGCCTTAAGTAATATAGCATCCTCCCCTTTTGCAAGGAGGCTACAAGAGGCTAGGTTGCCGAGCAGAGTCAAGCATGGTACGTTCATACTTTACGAGACAAACATGGACCCTGTAGCTCATATACAGCACTATCAGCAGGCCATGTTCATGCATGATGGAGATGATGCCATCATGTGTAAGATGTTCCCTTCAAGTTTGGGGAAAGTGGCTCTATCTTGGTTCCACAAATTATGCCCATTCTCCATCTGAGGATGGAGGCAGTTGGCTGAAGAATTCACTGCTCGGTTCTTGACAAGCAAGAAAGCCCCAAAGACATTTGAAAGTCTTTCCACCATGAAGCAGGCAAAAAGTGAGCCGATCAGAAATTATGCAAAAAAGTACTGGGAAACTTTCAACGAGATTGAAAGTTGCAGTGAAGAGTATGCCATTGGTACCTTCAAAACTGGCTTGCCCGTTCGGGGAGAACTACGCCGCTCGTTAAATAAACATCCAGTAGCGACATTGGCTAAACTAATGGAAAGGATAGAGCAACATGCCAGGATGGAGGATGACATACTCCGGGAGGATGGCAAGATCGTAGCCGAACAGCAAGAGGCACCTGTTGAGAAGGTGGATAAGCCAGAGCCTAAGACTTATAGGGAGAGGAAGGAGTATGGGCAGGCGAAGAACGAGCCGTACAAAGATAAGCAAGCTCCTAACCCCAAGTCTTTCTTTTCTATCACTACAGTTTGGAAGGAGCCAATTTATAGGATTCTTTATCGAATAAAGAATCAGCCGTACTTCAAATGGCCCCCAAGTCTAGGCGGAGATAAAGACGCAAAACATGCTACGAATCACATGACTGAAGATTATGAAATGTACAAGAGATACCTTGGTGATTTAGTCTCTTAGGGCTATCTCAAGGAATTCATCCAGGAGAACCCCAAGGACAAAGGGAAAGCCATGGAACTGGATTACGAGCAGAATCCTAAAGGAGTAATCCATATGATACATAGGTTGGCCACACCCTATACGAGAAATGAGGTTATGCTACTCCAAAGGCAAGTCAAGCACGACCAAAACGTTATGCGATTGGGAAAGAAGAGAGGGCGAAGAAACGATGTGTGCAACAAAATCATAGCATTCACAGATGAGGATCTGGAAGAAGTCCAAACACCCCATAACGATGTTTGGTCATAACCTTACGAACCGAGGAATACAACATTGAGAGAATCCTAGTAGATTCAGGGAGTTGTACAGAAGTAATGTACTATGATGCGTTCAAGAAATTGGGTCTGGCCCAGAAAGACTTAGAACAATCCATAACACCCTTGGTTGGATTCGGTGCAGGTGCCATCTGGCCCCTTGGGAAAATAACGTTGCCTGTTCGGGCTGGATCAGTGGTCTAAAGGACAGATTTTCTGGTCGTAGATGTTCCTTCTTCCTATAACGCAATTAGAGGAAGGACCTAGCTACACAAGATGAGAGTTGTGTCCTCAACTTATCACTAGTTGGTGAAGTTCCCAGGATCTAATGGGATTGAAAAAATTAGAGGCAATCAAAAAGTTACCCAACAATGTTTTATTTCTATCATTAAAAAGCCCCAAAGGCCCATCATGTGCATACACTAGAAGTATCGAATCAACCGACTATCGAGGATGTCGGAAGAAGCCCAGCAGAGAAAGTGGTTGAAGGCCTAAAGAAAATACAGATCAACAAGACTGATCCCGAAAGGTATTTTTTAGTTGGGGAAACATTGCCAGCAAACGAAGAGGCCGAGTTGGTGAGTTTCTTAAAGGAACATGTTGACATATTTGCTTGGATACCAGAAGAGATGCCCGGAGTAGATGCAGGTGTGATCTGCCACCACTTGAACGTTGATCTACAACATAAGCCAGTTATTCAGAAAAAGAGAAGGGCAGCTGTATAGCTTGTTGATGTTGTAATAGAGGAGGTAGATCGTTTGTTGGAAGCCAAAGCAATACTAGAAATTTATTACCCAGAGTGGTTATCCAACACTGCGATCGTGAAAAAGAAGAATGGGAAGTAGCGAGTCTGTGTAGACTTCACAGACCTAAACAAGGCATGTCCAAAAGATAGTTTCCCTCTTCCAAGGATAGACTAATTGGTTGACACAACTGCTGGATACGAGCGAATGAGTTTCCTCGACGCATATCGAGGAAATCATCAGATTGCTATGTTTGGGCCTGACCAGGAGAAGACTTCTTTCAATATTACACCACAAGGGTTGTACTATTACAATGTCATTCCTTTTGGACTGAGGAACGCAGGGGTAACATATCAAAGACTAGCAACCATCATGTTCAGAAAGCTGCTTGTCAGGACTATGGAGGTATACATAGACGATATGGTGGTGAAGAGTGATGCTAAACAGGGACACATAGCTGATTTAAAAGAGGTTTTCGGAATCCTGAGGGAATACAAACTGAAGCTCAACGCCTAGAAGTGTGCGTTTGGAGTTGGTTCCGGGAAGTTCCTAGGCCATTTAGTGACCATGGGAGGGATCGAGGCCAATCCTGATCAAATTGCAGCGTTGTAAAGGCTACAAAGTCCCAAAACCACAAAGGAGGTCCAGAGGTTGACTGAAATGGCTGCAGCACTCAATAGATTTATTAGCAGGTTAAGTGATAAGTGTAGACCCATTTTTCAATTATTGAAAATGAGGGAAGGATTCGAATGGGGAGCAGAGTGCGAGCAAGCTTTCCAGGACCTGAAGAAGTATCTGGCCGAGGCTCCACTTTTGTCAACTCCACAGCCAGGTGAGTCTTTAGTTCTGTAATTGGCTGTTTCTGAACATGCTTTAAGTGCAGTCCTGTTAAGGGATTTGGGAACCGAGCAAATCCCTGTTTACTATGTTAGCAAGACATTGCAGGATGCAGAAACAAGATATCTGCCCCTAGAGAAGCTTATCCTGGCGCTAAGGACAGCGATAAGAAAATTGCCACACTATTTCCAAAGCTACAAGGTTGTGGTTTATACTGAGTTCCCGTTGAAATCACTGCTACGAAAAGCAGACTTCTCGGGAAGAATCTCGACATGGTCCATCGAGTTAAGCCAGTATGATATTGATTATTAGCCGCGCGCAGCAATCAAAGGCCAAGTGCTGGCAGATTTTGTGGCAGAGTTTTCACCTAGAATAGCACCCCTGCTTCCTATGAGAAAGGAGCAGGTTGTGGGCATGCAGGTGCCCGATTTTTCGTTCCTTGGGAAGGGATTCTGTTCCCCTCCTTTTGGAAAAGAAAAATACTGCCGGTTCGCGGGAGCCCTTTTTGAAGCTGGACGACAAGCGCGAAGATACAGAGTCCCCACTTGGATTTTGAAGGTCGATACCCAAGGAACCGTATTCCAAAGCACTTGTCGCGCAATTTGATTTGAAAAAGTTAAGGAACCAGTCCATCATAACCATATCTGGGTTCGGGAACCAGGTTACGAGAGTGGAAGGGTTTTATGGCACCTGTCTCGCCCAATCCAGAGATCAGTCTCTACTTAGGCATTTGCGAAAGATATTTGTTTGCAATTCTGTTTGATTAATCAATTTCTTTAGCCAATTAGGGTGTGGGAACAGTTAAAGGGGATTAAAACTGTAACATATTTTGTAGGATGTGATAGATAGCATGGATGAGCAGTTAGTATAGGATGAGAACAGACTACTGTGGGAGTTTAAACAAACTGGGAGGCCCCAGTTTTAGAGTGACGTGTGCAGGAAGAAACCAATATGCACTGAACAAGTCATTGCATACTGTTTACTCCTGCGCGTGCAACTCTAAAACACGTGCGTGCCGGTGAGTTCAAACCCACAGCTCTTATTCTCAAACCTTCTAGGCTCTAGAAGGACCAGTGCACACTCAGGACAAACCAAGCAGTTCATATAGCAGCATAATATACAGTTCTAAGCAATGTTAAAGGCTAAAAAGCTTTACAAATGAATAAAGCACCCTATAAACAGTGTGGGGACAGAATAATAGCCTAAATCCAAGTTACCCGTGCAAGGCCACTCACTAGTCAGAGGCAAACCATCGCGCGATGGTTTCAGTCTGTTGCACGATAGAGTCAGTCTGTTGCACGATGGTCTGAGTCTTTTAACCAGTGTTTGGTTCAAGATTTCTGGGTTCTGGAATATGTCCAGAATGATCCCATGGGTACTCCATAATAGTAGAAATACAAATTAACTACAAACTAGCAGTTTCTAATAAAGGAAAGCAATGAACTGGTTATTATCATGCTTAACAGAGTGATCTATTCGTAAGTAAATACACAAAACCAGCAAGACACCAATCCCCACGTGGACCGTCGCGTGCTTGACTGAGACAGTCGCGCACGTGAGTGGCTCCATCGCGCGCTGGTTCTTACCATGACGGTTTTTGAAACTTTGCCAGCTTTAGGACCAGGACTAGTATTGATTACCAGCCTTGGCCCTGCCAGGCCCCCTTCAGGGATCAGAACAGAAAATAATAGGTAAGCGATACCTAAAGTGAGTTTGGAAGAGCTTGAGCTTTGAGATTTGAAGTTGATTGGGGTGTGAAAATGGGGAAGAACAAGCTATGTTCTTGAGACTAGGGCTTGTATGTCACCCAAAGTGTGTGCTTTGTATCCTTTTTGAAAAACTTCAACCCCTTTAATGGAAGAACAATGGGTGTATTCATAGGAAAAAAGAAGGTAGGTATGGAGGTGCAACCAGCCAAGCAATGGCTGGTTGGGGGGGCTTGGTGGACAAGTTTCCACCTTTGGAAAGGTTGTTGGGAGATATGGGGGATGTGGACACCTCCAGTCCAGATACTATTTTTTCGGCAAAATAGAAGCTTCCAACGAGCAGTACACCACTGGTAAAGACTTCTCCATGCTGAATAAAGCAAGTTTGACCAGACGCTAACCATCGCGCGACAGAGTGGAACCATCTTGCAACAGTCAACGCCATAGGTTGACCTTCGCGCCCCAAATTTTGACTATCGTGACAAGTCCAAACCACCGAGAATTGGTTCATAGTCAAACTTGATTATTTAACCAATACTTGGCACTTTGACCCACGCGCACTGGGTCTCAACCAATGCGTGTCAGTAAGGTTTTGGGGGTTTTCAAAGGCTTAAGCGAGGTTCAAAGGATCAAAAAGGGTATCAAACACTCAAAGCTCAAGCACTTATCATTTCCAGGGTGTTCTTGATCCGTTTCATCATTGGGGAATTAAAAACCATAAGTAAACTAATCTGGAAGCCCAGATTGGGGTGTCTACAGTAGCCCCTCTTTGACGGCACTTGAAGCACCATCGACTTGGTACAAGTAACGTCAAAGAATTCTAGACACCCCTCAAGGCAATCCAGAGCAAAGCATACTAGGAAAGTAGACAAGTAAACTTAAGGAACTTGATTGGTGGAATGGACGGGCTGGTCCATTACTGAGGATAGAGGTAGAAGTGGACGAGTAAATTGCTGCTTGTTGATCAAATTTGGACAGGATAGGCAGTCACTGCAGATTTGGTCATTGGACGGATGGATCGTCACTGATTTGAAGATAGGACGGATGGATCGTCGTTGATTTGAAATTGGACGGATGGATCGTGCTAATTTGGATGAGGCAGGCTGTCGTTGCTAGGGATCAAGCTATCCTTGGCACGAAGCATTCCAACAAACACGGGTAAGTCACGTCAGGCAGGTTGAATTCCATCCGTTGGGAATCAAAGCCAATCTCCTTATCAAAAACCATCCGAGACAAAGCAATAAGGCTGCTGTAAGATGCGTTTGAAGCTAGACTGATGTAGAGGTAGTCGTTCAAGGCAGGCCGAGGCAGACTCTCCTGGGGAACAACTAGTTGCTGATTGGTGGACCATTGAACGATATTCTAATCGTTGTTGACGAATTGAAAGGTATGGCTGATTGTCATCGCTGAATGGACTGAGACAGATGACATGGTTGATTGTTATTGATGATATGGTTGACCATCGAGAATAAATGAATCGGACAATATGGCTGACCGTCGTTGATGATATGGCTGACCATCGCTGAGAATTGGACAAGACCGGCCGTCTTTGAATTTGAGACAGAAAGATTAGTGTGCAGAATGATCAAGCCATTGAGATTTGGACAGGACCGGCTGTCATTGAATTAGATGGGTGGATCACTATACAAAATGATCGAGCCGTTGAGAAATTTAATAGGACCGGCTGTCGTTGAATTGTTTCTCATAAGATTCTATCGCATCTTGTCATGAGAACAATGCCTCAAAAGATTTTCAATCGCATCCGTTGGTGAACAAATCATGGATCCAAGGAGTGGATCCAAGGAGATTTTCATTGCATTTATTGACCAACGATAACAATACCGCAGAAGATTACATCGCATCCTTCGGCAAACAAATCGAGAGTTTAGCGAGATTTCCATTGCCTCTGCTGAACAAATAAAACAACATCGCAGGAGATTGCATCGCATACTTTGGGAAACAAAGTCTTGATGGTAACCATTTAGGAATAACTCCCACAAATTGGCCACCTTCTTGTTTTCAACAGTTGATATACACAATATGCAAAGATGTATACACTATGAATGCACAAACTGAAAAGGCAAACCCTAGCTAAGGGCGGCTCCTAGGAGGACAACGATGCTTAAGGACTATCACTGAGCCCCGGTACTTTACTGTCTTTTGCTTCTGAGATGCGCACCCAGATAAAGAGACATGAGTGGGCCGGCATGCCCGGTTGACATATAGTAACAACATTGGGCCTGTGCGCCCCTTTTCTTCGATGCTTAGGCAGACGTGCCCTAGAGATGTGCTTTGCTTGGCCTTGGGCTGACGTGCCCCTGTCGTTCACGAGATTTCCACAGCTTGTGGATTATAGAAGCTAGGGTAGCAATGTAAAAATTGCATTTTTCAGTTTATTAACATAAATACCATGTGCTAATATCTAATTTGCATTGACAAGTGGACTGAGTCTACACGGAGATATGCGCACATGCACAAACTCGCCTAGCTCGAATGAAAAAGGGAGAAAGAGCTCCGGGATACGATGCGGATCCTAGACAAATGGAAAATAATGAAATTTTGGGCATTAACGTGCCAAAACTCACAATAGTCCTTTAGACAGGTGAAACTGACACTTGCGAGGTCAAAATAGCTGTACAATGACCTGCACGAACAAATAGAACCGAGAATAGCATCTCAACATGACAATGAACTGAAAACTAGAAAAAATGCCACAAAAAGGAACATAAGACGCAAATGATGACACGTATAGGCTCGAACTGAAATCGACACCTCCGTGCAGTCACATTAGGTCTGCCCGGTATGACAAAACTTGGCAAAAAACCCCTTGAATGACATTCAAAAGCAGTAGCTGACTGCTATCGATTGCTGCGCGAATTGAAAAAGCACGCGTAGGGTTGAGACCAACGCACATAACTATGAACAAGTGCGCGTGAACCTCAAACTAGCGCACATGACTGCAAAATCTACTGCAACTACTCACACTAGCCTTCGCTGAACTTAGAATAAACTGTGAGCCATTAGGCCTCACCAGCATTTCATTCTGTTTTTTATGCTTAAAATCTTTTAAGGCTTTATGCTCAGCTTTGAAATTGAAGAAGTAGTTTGCAGTAAAATTGAAGGACAAAAGGTTTTCCCCCTTATGCACAGACGAGGCTTGTCTTCTTCTCGACAACAGTGATGTACCAAAGCCTTGGATCAAATTGATAGATTGTGACTGAGTCTCAATGAGAAACTACCTACGTATCCCAAGCTAGGGAATCAGGTCAAAACGTAGTTCAGGCTAAGGTTCACTCGAGTATTTACCTCACCCTTTTACGCTCTAAATTTTGCCTAGAACCGCCCATTCGGGTTTTCGGTCTAGCGAGCTTTTGAATATTGCCTTTACTTTTGCCTAGACTGCCTTCATAGATTTTTGGTCTAATAGGCTGCTCTGATTTTTGCTTGGAACTGCCCACCGTGGGGCTTTCAACCCAACAAGCTTCTCTCAGGGAAAAGGCTTTTGAATTGATCCAGGTTGACCAAGGTATTGAATTGTTGCCGTCGAGGTCAGTCGAGATCAATGATCTCTGGCCATAGCCTCAGATGAAATGGCGTTGATAGCACAAAGTCCAGAGTGCTTCAGTTAAGATGTCTCGCCCCAGGCCAATTTTGAATTTTCTAACTTGTGCTTGGTGGAACATTGTTCCTACAAACTTGAACATGGTATAAGGCGCTGGACCTTATGAGCTTTGCTTTGCACGGTTTTGGCACATGGTAGCGAAGGGATTTGATGCTTTAGGACCAACGCCAGGCATGTCTATTGAGAGACCATGCCAAGATGTCGATGAACTCTTCTAGCCTGTCTGACCGGGCACAATGCTCCTTTGGGGACAGTGTTGAACCAGTTTGAACCATTCGGAAGTCTACTTCATCTTTCAAGTTTATTTGAAAACTACTATTTCAATTAATAGGCTGAGCATGCCTTTTGTCTTCCCTTTCGGCGAGAGAATACATTTCCTTGGGGATGTTCCCATCGAAATCTATCCCTTCGTCGTTAGGATTGACATAGTTTATTCAAAAGCTAGCAAAGTACTTAGAAGCAAGATAATGCATATCATAAAGAAAGCCCCTCGGGGATGCCAAGTACAGCAAAAGACTCGAATTGAAGCTACGACATGGAGAGCCAAGAGGCATAACCTCCAACTCAGAGCTAGACTTAGACAAACTCAAAAGACTCTATGTCAGACTCAGACAAGACACCAATGCAAACTATACGCGGTTTGAAAATGCAATTTTAACAGCTACCCTTAGCTTCCACAAAAAGAGGTAGGATCCAGTGGGAGTTAGGCCCAAGCAATAGTACTTCGGCTTCCTCAGCTTCTTCGACCAAACCTACTCGATGCTCCCTTGATCAATCTAGGCGTCGACAGTGAAGACCTCAATTGCCCAACCTACAGCCATCATGTTAACCTCCGGTTCAGACGGGATGCATACGATGGGTTTGGGTTGATTGGCTAGGACGATGTAGTGGCTATGGTTGAATATGGTAGAGCTGGGGTTGATTTGAGTGGAGATGGTAGATATCTGACCTACCAGAGGGTTAGAGTTGTGTTGAGGCAAGGAGTTGGAAATGACGTTAGGCTTTGGTGGAACATGAACCGTGCCATTGTCAATGAGATCTTGAATCTCATGTCAAAGACGATAACATGCGTTAGTGGGATGTCCAGACATTTGGTGGAAGGCACAGAAAAGGTGAGGTTTGTAACCAGAAGGTAGGACTTTAGGCGGGGAAGTTGGGGTCAAAGGTTTGAGATGCCCAGACTTGACAAGTTTTTCCATCACTGTGGACAGAGGTGCCTCGAAGATAGAGAAACTCCGAGGTTGGGTTCGAGCCCGGTAGCTTTGGGTTTTTTGGACCTTATTGACATCGGCAGCATGATTGGAATCGAAAGCCGAAGCATCACTCCCACTTGTAGCTGTATTGGAGTAACTGCTATTACCAAACAGAGTGCTACTATTTCCAGAGTAAGCCCTCAGCTTAGCTTTCTGTGAGGAGGACTCTCCCCTAGGCAGAATTCCACTCTGCAGTGCATCCTCGATGGCTAGGCCTGACTCAAAGAAAGTCTAAAAGTTTGCAGATGCTTGAACCAACACGAGGTGCTTGGCGAAGTCAAGCTGAAGATTGCGGGAGATGATACGAAGTTGATCCCTCTCGCTTGGGTGCTCAGTCATTAGAGCAGCTTTAGCTCTCCACCTCTTAACAAAATCCGCAAAGGACTCCTTTGCTTCCATTTTAGTGGATTCCAACTCACGAGTAGTCATCTTGAGCTGAGAGTTATAATTGTACTGTGAGACAAAGGCAGCCCCTATGTCTTCCTAAGTTCTTCTTTTGGAGATGTCAAGCGACAGAAACCAATGGAAGGCAGGCCGAAAAAGAGTCTGTGGGAAAAGCTAAGACATGGCCTCACTTTCCACACCTAGCAGCTTCATGGCAGCATGGTAGCCAAAGAGATGAGTCTTGGGATCCCCACTCCCGTCGAACTTAACCAAATCAGGCATCTTGAATTTATCAGGAAGCCTAGCATTAGGGTACAAGCAGAGACGATCTAGGTCAATTCCTCCTGCGCTGACCTTCTCGGATTTTGAGACAGCTTCTTCCAGCTTAGCCATCTTGGCTATAAGAGCAGCTATGCCAGGGTTTTGAACAGGCCTAACAACAGCGGGGTTTGGATTTGGAGCAGGCACAAAGCCTTTCTAGGGTTGGGCTGAACAATGAGACGCCCTGCATGGTTTGGATCCTCAAGAAAAATAGGTTCTGCATGAACATCCTCATCGTCCTTGCCTTCCTCTTCGACCGATGGTGGAAGACGAGTGTTGATAAGGTCATTCAGGCAAGTGATGGAGGCATCAGTTTGGGTGGCCTTCTGTTGCATAGTAGTGATACTGTTCTGGAGGTTCATGAGCATAGTTTCCAGAGTAAGCGGTTGATCTGCCATCACAGGTCTTTTAACAGAGCTTGATGAAGAAGCTGAAGATGGGGAAGCCGGCGGCGTGGCTTTTTGGAATATCGATGGCGAACCCGACTGTAAGGAGGGCAACAGTGAACCTAGAGAAGCCTCCGTTGCGACTGACAGGGAATCTAGCCTAACAAGCCTTTGAACCGGATGCTGAAGACGTTCCGAAGTAGGTTTGGCCCTTCCTTTCGGTACTCTCTTGTTCGGTGCAATGGTTCCAAACTAAACAGTAAAGGTAGTGTTTGGTTGGGAGTTTAGTTTAGTTTAGTTTTAGTAGTGGGTGGAGAGAGAAATAGAGTAATGATTGAAAATAGGGGTAATGATTGGAGAGAGATAGAGAGAGATGATAAAGAAGTAATTGAAAAAATAGGGTAATGATTGGGGAAAGAAGTAGGGTAATGATTGGTTTCCAAAACTAAAACGAAAATGAAAAGGCAACCGAACAAAGCCAAAGTAATTGAAAGTTTAGTGACGTTCTTGCAGCCGCAGTTAATTGCAAAAAGAAATGCAATATACACGTCATCGTCGGTGTCCTCCTAGACTCTACAACTACAGACAAGTTTGTCTCATGACGTTCGGATGCTGCCAAAATCCTCGGAAATCTTTTCCATGGTGTATCCTTTGAATAGATCGACTAACACTAAGAGATGTCAAAACAGTCTAAGCCTTTGACTATTCCGTTTTCGAAGTTTCAACTTTGAATTCAGAACAACTCAGTATTGATGACATGGCACCTTAACTTTGTACGCCGCGGTGTATAGTGACTTCGCACTTCAACCTGTGTAGTACCAGTGTCACGGCATCCATACTTTGTGGTTCCTTACTTTCGGTTGAAACTTCAATCGGGCATGAGCCAAGGACTTAAAAAGGTTTGATTTCCCAAAGTCTTGTTGATCCAAGGATTTTGAAAATTAGCAACGTACACCATCGAGATACACGACTCTTCATCGGGTCTAGCAGCGTCCTAATAGGCATGAGACAAACTCGAAAGAGAGACAACCTAGAATCCGCCCTAAACATGCTCCTACGCAAAACGGTATGTATGTACAGTGCATGCGATAAAGAAAGTAGTAACACGTAGACAGTATATGGGGGTTAAATGCAGATAGATCTTACCCTGTAGGTACCTGTCCTAATTTGAAGGGTTCTAATGCTTTGTATATGCAAAGGCTGGTTTTGATTTGTAACAGGTTCCTCGGACTAGAGCCAAGATATACCTCCCACTGCCCGCATAATCGCAGAGCAACAGTCAAACGGTAGAATAACTCATCATTGTCGAAGGTTGTTGGTCATTCGGGTTCCCCGGGCTCCGGTAAACCGTGCCGGATTGCCAAAACGATCCAACGAGGCTTATCCCACATCGATGCAAATGAAGAATGCTAAAAAGTTGATTAATGAAACAGAATCACAAATTTGCAAATGCCTTTTCAAATTTGGCTCTCTTTATTGATCAATACTTAGAAGAAACTACACAACAGAACAATCGAAAAAGCCCCAGTCAGGATGGCCGGACACAAAGTCCTGTTAAATCACCAATCCTTTCTTCGGCAACGCGAAGCTCACCGTTTTGACAGACTTTTAAAGGATTGTTCGCAAGTGTAATAAAATGTAAGTATAGACCAATATTGATTCGATCCCCAGTGGAGTCCCCACTGTGGGCATGCAGGTGTCCGATTTTTGTTTCCTCGGGAAGGGATTCTGTTCCCCTTCTTTTGGAAGAGAAAAATGCTGCCGGTTCGCGGTTGCGCTTTTTGAAACTGGACAACAGGCGCTCGCGAAGATACAAAGTCGCCACTTGGGTTTTGAAGGTCGATACCTAAGGAACCGTATTCTGAAGCACTTGTCGCGCTGTTTGATTTGAAAAAGTTAAGGAACCAGTCCGTCATAACCATATCTGGGTTCGAGAGCCAGGTTACGAGAGGGGAAGGGTTTTATGGCACCTCTCTCGCCCAATCCGGAGATCAGTCTCTACTTAGGCATTTGCGAAAGATATTTGTTTACGATTTTGTTTGATTAATCAATTTCTTTAGCCAATTAGGACAACAGTTAAAAGGGATTAAAACTGTAACATATTTGCAGGATGTGATAGATAGCAGGAATGAGCAGTTAGTATAGGATGAGAACAGACTGCTGTGTGTGGGCACGCGCCCTAAGAAATCGCCCGATTTCGGTTTCTGCAAAGATTAATTTGTTCGGGGGCGGCCCTCTTAGAAAATAGCACGGCGAAACGCTTCGATTCAGAGTCGCCACTCGGGTTTCAGCGATGAGGCACCCAAGGAACCGAACTCGAGAACGTTTTGCTACGTTTTGCTTTGAATTGAAAAAAAGGGGTTTGCTTTGATTTGAAAAGGCGTAGACTGGTCCGTCGTCACCTTCGATATCTAAGGTTCAGGAGCCAGGTTACGAGAGGGGAAGGGTTTTAGGGCACCCCTCTCACCCAATTCGGGGATCGGTCTCTACTCGGGCATTTTTGTAAAACGTTTGCATTTTTCTCTCATTTGATCATTTTTTAGCCAGTTAGGGCGGGGGAACAGTTAATGGGGGTTAAACGAGTTGCAATTTATATGACAAAATGCTTATGGATGATGGTTTGCTTGCTTGAATTGAATTTGAATCGTAAGAGCATAGATTAAGAACAAGCACTGTGAGTAGTTTCACCAGGTTGATGTATGCTGCTTTTCGGACACGTGAGCAGGCAGCATGCTGGCACGCAATGGCCGAGCCACTGCACGCCACCAGACCCTGCGCACGCCACCTCAAAGCTGGCGTACACTACCCTGTTGATTTCTTACAGCTCCTACTCTCAACCCTCTGGGCTCTGGAATGGACCAGTGCACACCCAGGACAAACCACGCAGCTGATAAAATAGCTTAAGTACATATACAGACACGTGGAATGGCTAAGAGCCATAAAGATAACAAGGCAGACCCCATAAATAGAGTGGGGAGAAACAAGAGGCCAAGATTGAACTGTGATGTAAGGGCCAGGCACCGGTCTGTGACAAACATGCCGTACGCCAACTCATGGAGGCCGTACGCCAGGCTTGCATGCTACCCAGTGTTTGGCTTTACATCACCTGGGTTCTGGAACATGACCAGAAATACCCCAGAGGCCTTAAAAAGCAAGAAAGGTACATATATCGAATGCTACAGCTAAACGGTTCTAAATACAGAAAGCAATAAACCAGTTTTTAGCATGCAATAAGGTGATGAATAGATAAGAAATAAAGCACAAAATAAAGATCTGGACCCCATTTCACAACTGGAGTACGCCAGTTTCGAAGGGCTCGGACCTGCGGTACGCCACCTAAAAGGTGGCGTACGCAAGGTCCAGATAGATCCCAGACAGATCAAATTTTAAGACTGTACGTACTGCCACGGACCGGCGTACGCGGGCCTATGACCGGTGCACGCCGATTCTAGCTAGAAACGATATTTTTTGTTTTTGAAACTTTGATAGCTTTAGGGCCAGGACTGGTATTGATTACCAGCCTTGACCCGCCAGCCCCCCCCAGGGATCAGAACAGAAAAACGGTACCAAAGTGTATACCTTTGGTTTTGAGATTTTAGAGATGTTTGAGCTTTGAACTTTGAACTTGAGGGTTGGATGATGGACGGTGGTGGATGTTTGACTGTGAGAGGTGTATGGAGGGGTCTCTTGTTTACTCTTTCAATGAATGAAAGAAGAGCAAACAAGAAAAACCAAGAAAAGAGAAAGAAAGAGGCTTGAAGCTTGGGGAGCCAACCCTTTGTTAGACTAATGGAGGGGGTATATATAGGGGAAGAGGGAAAGAGAGGGGCTGAGGTTAGTTAAAGTGATTGAAGCCTTAGCCCTTAAGTCTCTCCTCTCATTGGATGAGAGGGAATATGATGATGGGCTATGTGTAAGAGATGTCCCCCGGCCGAGATTGCTTTTTCAATGGATTGGATGGTTCCCATGTATTGTAGACCCCTACCCATGGCTTCTGCATGCTTAAAAACACAAGTTTGACCGGAGGTTGACTTGGCGTACGCCACTATATACCTGGCGTACGCCAGGTCAAATCTGGTCAACGGTCAAAGTTGACCGATGACTGACACGTGGCAGAGGACCAGCGCACGCCAATTGAGTACTAGCGTAAGCAAGTAGGGTTTTGTTGAGGCCTTTTGGTTCTGGTTTAGAGAGTTTGAAAGGGTTTTTGGAATGCTCAAAGCTCAAACACACTAACATTTCTGGGGTGTTCTTGATCCGTTTCATCATCGGGGAATTGAAGACCGTACGTAAACTAATCTGGAAAGTCCAAAATAGGGTGTCTACACTGTGGGAGTTTAAACAAACTGGGAGGCCCCTATTTTGGAGTGACGTGCGCAAGGAGAAACCAATATACACTGAACAAGTCATTGCATACTGTTTACTCCTGCGCGCGCAACTCTAAAACATGTGTGTGCCAGTGAGTTCAAACCCACAGCTCTTATTCTCAAACCCTCTAGGCTCTGAAAGGACCAGTGCACACCCAGGACAAACTAAGCAGTTCATATAGCAGCATAATATACAGTTCTAAGCAATGGTAAAGGCTAAAAAGCCCTACAAATGAATAAAGCACCCCATAAACAGTGTGGGGACAGAATAACAGCCTAAATCCAAGTTACCCGTGCAAGGCCACTCACTGGTCAGAGGAAAACCATCGCGCGATGGTTTCAGTCTGTTGCGCAACAGAGTCAGTCTGTTGCGCGATGGAGTCAGTTTGTTGCGCGATGGTCTGAGTCTTTTAACTAGTGTTTGGTTTATTATTTTCTGGGTTCTGGAATATGTCCAGAATGATCCCAAGGGTACTCCATAATAGCAGAAATACAAATTAACTACAAACTAGCAGTTTCTAACAAAGGAAAGCAATGAACTGGTTATTATCATGCTTAACAGAGTGATCTATAGGTAAGTAAATACAAAAAACCAGCAAGACACCAATCGCCACGAGGACCGTCGCGCGCTGGCTGAGACAGTCGCGCGCGTAAGTGGCTCCATCGCGCGTTGGTTCTTACCATGACGGTTTTTGAAACTTTGCCAGCTTTAGGACCAGGACTGGTATTGATTACCAGCCTTGGCCCTACCAGCCCCCAATTCTTGAGACTAGGGCTTGTATGTCACCTAAAGTGTGTGCTTTATATCCTTTTTGAAAAACTTCAACCCCTTTAATGGAAGAATAATGGGTGTATTTATAGGAAAAGAGAAGGTAGGTAGGGAGGTGCAACCAGCCAAGCAATGGCTGGTTGGGGGGGCTTGGTGGACAAGTTTCTACCTTTGGAAAGGTTGGTGGGAGATATGGGGGATGTGGACACCTCCAGTCCAGATACTGTTTTTCTGGCAAAATAGAAGCTTCCAACGAGCTGTACACCACTGGTAAAGACTTCTGCATGCTGAATAAAGCAAGTTTGACCAGACGCTGACCATCGCGCGACAGAGTGGAACCATTGCGCAACAGTCAACACAATAGGTTGACCATCGCGCCCCAATTTTTGACTATCGTGACAAGTCCAAACCACCCAGAATTGGTTCATAGTCAAACCTGACTATTTAACCAATACTTAGCACTTTGACCCACGCGCACTGGGTCTCAACCAATGCGTGTCAGTAAGGTTTTGGGGGTTTTGAAAGGCTTAGGCGAGGTTCAAAGGTTCAAAAAGGGTGTCAAACACTCAAAGCTCAAGCACTTATCATTCCCGAGGTGTTCTTGTTCCGTTTCATCATCAGGGAATCAAAAACCGTAAGTAAACTAATTTGGAAGCCCAGATTGGGATGTCTAGACAAGTGACTGGGACACCAGCCATCGAGAACAGAGTATCAACTGAACAGGATCCCATGGAATGGAAGTTGTTTGTTGACGGATCAGCATGTAATACTTGTTCAGAAATAGGGGTTGTGCTTTTCCCTCCTGAAGGAGTAATGATTGAACTGTCTGTTCGGCTTGGTTTCAGTGCATCGAATAACGTGGCGGAGTACATGGCACTTTTAGCTAGATTGAGAAGTGCAAAAATTTTGAAAATAAAACGAGTCAGGGTGTATTGTGATTCACAGCTCGTGGTTAATCAACTGTCTGGGGAATACCAAGCCCGGAATGAGAGAATGGTCGCGTATGTGGAAGCAACCAAATATTTACTTGATACCTTCGAAATGGTTCACATTGAACAGATAAACTCTGGACAGAATGCTCATGCCGATTCTTTGGCTTGGTTGGTCGCAACTGTTCCAACAGAACTCAAATGGAAGGTAGCAGTTGAGTATCTGACGGAACCGAGCATTGGGAGGAGTGTGGAGTTAGTCTTGGACGTGAACCAAGGTCCAAGTTGGATGGACCCGATTGTGGGGTTTTTACGAGATGAAACGCTCCCCACTGATAAAAAGGAAGCTCATAAAATTAAAACCAAATCTGCAAGATTTTGGCTGTCCCCAGAAGGTAAGTTATACAGAAAGTCCTTCACAAGCCCATACTTACTTTGTGTGCACCCCAAAATGGTGTAGAAATTTCTCCATGAAATCCACAAGGGGACATGTGGGAGTCATGCAGAAGGCAAATCCATTGCCCACCAAGCAATTACCCAAGGCTATTGGTGGCCACATATGCAGGAAGATGCCAAGATAAATGTACAAATTTGTGAGAAGTGTCAAAAATTCTCACCAATGATTTGAACACCAGCAGAAGATTTGGTGCCATTGACGAGCCCTTGGCCATTTGCTCAATGGGGAATGGACATCGTGGGTCCACTCCACAAGGCAACTGACAACAGGAAGTTCCTGTTGGTGGCAATAGATTATTTCACCAAGTAGATTGAGGCAGAGCCGGTGGCTAAAATCACTAAACCTATGATAGAAAGGTTCGTGTGTAAGAGTATTATTACTCGATTTGGGGTCCCTTATTCATTGATTACTGATAATGGGTTCCAGTTTCAGAATAAGTTCAAAGCTTTCCGTGCTCAATACGGCATAAGAAATTTTTACTCAACCCCAACCTACCCTCAGAGTAACGCACATGCAGAAGCATCCAACAAGACCATCCTTGATGGGATCAAGAAGAGGTTGGACAAGGCAAAGGGGAAATGGCCCGACGAATTGCCACTTGTCTTGTGGGCCCACCGAACAACTCCTAGGAGGTCTACGAGAGAGACCCCCTATTCATTAACATATGGTACAGAAGCAGTCATACCCTTAGAAGTTGGCCTTCCAACCAACAGGACTGCTTTGGTTGAGAGTGGGGGCAATGATAGGGCCCTTGAAATTGAGCTTGATCTCACTGAGGAGAGGAGGGAAAGGGCCTTGGTGCATCTGGCTTCTTACCAAGAACAACTAATGAAGAGCTACAACAAAAACGTCCACCCTCGAGAGTTTGGTGTTGGGGACCTTGTACTTCGAAATGTGCTCGGCAATACCAAGGTGGCCAACGAGGGCAAGTTGGGGGCCAATTGGAAAGGTCCGTATCGAGTAACTGAGATTATGGGCATAGGGGCTTATAGATTGGCCAATCTAGACAGAAATCCAGTGCCTAGGCCTTGGAACGTTCATAATCTGAGAAAATTCTTTGTTTAAAAGAATTTGGTTTTTATTTTATTTTATTCTATTTAGAATATACTATGTAACTATGTGGAAGCTACGAATAAAGCTCCTTTGTTTTTATTATTGATTAGTTGCAAGGGATACGAATAACGCCCTATTGAGTTGAAGCTTACTAATAAAGTCACTTCTATATCAAGTTTTTTGATATGTTTGCTTTGGAAATTTGGAGTTTGGCATGATTTTCCTTTTTCATATTAGGGAGCAGGGAGGCACGAAACGCCTAAGTTGCATACGACTAAATGTTATGATACGAAATACTTGAGTGGAATTACTTCTTCGAATTTCGTAAACATTTGAAAGGCTTGCTAGCAGTTAAGTACGAGAAACTTCAATTTGTTTAAATACGAGAAATTTAGGCAAAATACTTTAAAGTACGAGATACTTAAAGTTAGTTAAGTACGAGAAACTTAGATTTGTTTAAATACGAGAAATTTAGGCTAAGAAACATGTACAACAAGCAAATATGAAACACTTGCTTGATGGATACTTAGTTTAAAGCATGAGAGGCTTAAAACAAGTATGAGAAACTACAAGTACGAAAATACTTAGCCTAAGTATGAAATACTCAATCAATACTTAGATTGAGTATTTCAGTCAATACTTAGATTGAGCAAAAGTATGACTAGACTAAGCTGTAACTCCAAGTATGAAAAACTTGGAACGCATACGAGAACATGCAGTTTGTTCAGATACGATTACTTGAGCAAACTTAACATGCAGATGATTGTCTAAGTATGATAAATATTAGACTAAGTACGAGAACTTTAGGCTACAAATGAGAACATCCGATTTCCATTATCATGAAATACGTACAGACAACTAAGTACGAGAACACTTAGGTTTCTGTTTAAAGCACGACAATAGTTAACCCTTCTCTAAATACGACAAATACTTACGGCAAAAGTTTATGGCCACGAAAGGCCACTGAAACGTATGTTACACCCTGAGGGGCCAAATACCTATGTTATCTAAACAGTCTGAAAATACTGGTGCCGCACACGACTGGAAACACTACAGTCACGCAAGACCAACCAAATTGTTTGAATTCAAAAAACCAAAACTAGATACGTACCTACCAAATTAATCTAGATTCTGGATCTCTGAAGGACTGTCAGTCGCAACTTCCGTGTTAGAGACTTCACCACCAGCAGCAGCACTCTCCTCTGGATTAACAGCCTCATTCATAACCTCCTGGGTAGATGAACGTTCGAGTAGAATATCTTGTGTTTCCATTTGGATGTCCTCATCAGCATCAGCAAATTCTTCGATCTGCTGCTCAATGTCCTCTTCAGGCTGCTCCTCGAAGGTATGAGACAGCTGGAGGCAACTGCTTGGCAGATCATTCTCTACCCATAGGGGAGAATCGTTAGCAACACCAACTTTTGTAAAGTAGGCCTCCCAACACGCAGCCCAGATTTGATCTTGGATACCTGGCATTTGTTCGACATAGCTGGAGGTCGCACCATCAAAACCCTTTTGTTATCCATCCTCGTAGGCTGCCTTCTTGGTACTATCAATTTCAGACAATGCTTGGCTAAGACTATCCTCAATAGTCTCAAGCTTTGTCTTGGCTCCCTCTGTTTCCAGTTTCGCCTTATCTCTCTCTTTCCAGCCTCACTATCGTTTGAAGCTGCCTGATATTATCCCGTAAAAGCCTATTCCTTTTAGGCTCAATTTCTTAAAGCTTCTGGCCGAGCGTGACCAATTTTTGGATAAACTAGGAATATCCAAGTATAAGCAAATACGTTATGAGTAAAAACACAAAAGAAATTTAGAGCTTGGTTAAAGTGATGAGAACACTTTACCTTTATTCCACTGACGAGTCCAGTGGAGACAAGCCGATCGGATGGAGATCCAGCTTCCTTATGCATGTCCACCGGAAGTAGTAGCCCTTGAGCAAGTGTAAGCGCTGTTTCCGAAGAGTTGGCGCTATCCCCAATGTGCACGGGACGATCACCCCTAATGAGTAGGGGAGCCCATGTTTGGGGAAGTACTTATGAAGGTGGTGATTGGGGCTGACGGGTATCCGCGTCAGCTTGAGCGGCAGAAGTAGTTGGGATTTCGGTCCTGGAGCGCTTGTCTCGGTGAACATCTCCGGCCTCGAGAGAGGCATCAAACCCGCGAGGGGACAAGGTAGACCGGCTAGTGCCCCCCTATTGCAACGAGCAGCCCAGGGAGCATGCCCGGTAGAGGCCGCATGATCGGTGCCACACCCCCGTGTAGACATAGTAAGTAGAGAACTTAAGTTCATAGGCTGGCGAGTCATGGTACTCGAGTCTGATGAGGATGAGGAGTAGCTGGAGGAAAAAGATTGGCTGGTACTGTGATTAGGAACTGACTATTCGGGCTAGTGTTGGGAAGAGGTCTATCGTTGAGAGGACCTTCTTAGTATCAAACAAGGCAATGGGATGCCCTCTGAGATAGGAATTTCACCTGGTTGCCCAGCGATCGTCACTCCAGCATTAGATCTTAAGTTCCTTGGTTGGGGAGCAGTCAAAGTCGAAGCAGCACTTGTGCTCGGGTTGGCTAGCCTTCTGTCTATAAACCCTTTATAGGCGGGATCGTAGCCCAGTAGGACGTTCGCATCACGACCACGTCCAGCAGTACGGGTACCAGGCTCTCTTGTGTACCTAAGAACTTTGTTGATATCAGTTGTTTGGATGTAGCTAGGCTCTCGTCTAGGGTGCTTGTTAGAGTTATCTGCTACAAAATGGAAGTACAAACATGAATTAGGAACATAGGGAAGCTATGCGAAAACAGTAAACGAGAATTGCAAAGCGAATTAGGAGCATACGTGGGTAACCCCATTTATGGGGGCAATGAAAGCCCACCACTTGACCATCTTCCCCCAGTGGCTCGAAGGCTCCAGTAACATAGAGGAAGTCGATTTCATGATCTCGGGCAGGGTCTGGCAAGTTAAGCACAAGGTGCTTTTCTGCTTTCCTTACTTTGAAATAGTAAATGTTGTATTCAGGGTTTAGCACGATACTATACCACCACTGGATGTCCCATAGACCTATTTGGGTACCTAGAATCCTATTCAGAGCGACTACTCCCATTACTAACCAAAAAAAATTGGAAGAGACCTGCATTGGTGTGAGTCGATACCAGTTCAGGACTTGACGGAGTAGTGGGTGAAGGGGAAATTGAACTCCGCCCTCAACAATGGCTACAATTGGGATACACATTCTATCCCACTAGCCTCCGTCCCTGTCCGCACCCAAAGGGGCGAGTTTAAGCCCAAAGTTATCAGGAATATTGTATTTCGTCCTAAATGCCACCATGGCAGTTGGGGTTTCCCACAGCTTCCTAAACTTGCTAGGTTTAAAGGATTTTCACCGTCATCCGCCATGGATACACTCGATTAAGAAATAAAATCTAGAAATGGGTACGAACGAAGCCCTAAGGAACGGATGAATCAAGGAGAGAAATCTCAGAGTGAGATTTGCAGCGACAATGGTTGGAGGCACAATCGAAAGCTTCAGGCGGCGGTTATGGCGGAAAGGGAGGAAAAGTTCTCGCATGATCTTAGAGAGAAAGCTGTGATTTGAATTTTTTGGTAAAAACCCAAAAAGGGGGTCCCTTTTTGGGGTTTAAGGGTGAGAGACAGAGACGAAACGTCTCCTCTTACGCCGTTACATGGAAAGTAACGTGACAACAGGGGTTGAATGGATGCCGTTCTGACACCGCTTAACAAAACGCCAGTTCGAAATTAAATGTTAAGGCGTACAAAACATACCACGTGGAGTCATTTCCCCGAGCTGGTATAATGACAAGGGCGCCAAAAGCATCAATGAGTATTAATGCTATGACTGCCTGGGATCAGAGAAGTTCGGCTCAAGGTCTAAATTTAGCTTTATCAGTTGACCCCAAACAGTGTCAACGAGCAAAGCTGGGGAGCAATTGTAGGGAGTTATTCCCGAACAGGTACAGCTAGTAGCCGAACACGTGGTATATGGGAGCACGTGGTAAATACGAGAGGCCATACCACCGGGTAGGGTGGTGAACGGTGATATAGACCAGTGACATGAGAAGTCATTGGTCCAAGCCGTCTGTTCGGCATTGTAAGGACGAAGGACATGTGAAGTCATTTGTCCAAATATAATGGTAAGGACCAGTTGCGTATGAGGTCATTGGACCAAACAGTCTATTCGGCTACGAGGTAGCTGAATAAGGGAAGAACTGTTGAAAAAGCAGTCTTAAACGCTAAGGCAACAGGAACGCTCTAGAAGGTTCCAGAACAGTGTTAATCTGTAAGAGAATAAGATCCCGAGTATATAGGATCTAAGAAAGACACCCAACATGAATGGTATGTTGGGCTAACTATGGAAAAGAGTCCTAAAAGGACTAAAGCAAAGAGACTGATAAGGGAACGAGAATCCAAGAGATCCTGGGTTCCTATACAAAATAAGAATCCTAGGGCCATAGGAATGCTTGTACAGCAAGCATCTATGAGTCTATAAATATGAGGTTAACATGGAGGTGAAAGGTACGCAATACGTTGTATTCATGTTGTTCTCTTACTGATAATTAGGGTTTATTTGCTAGTACGTGATACTTACTTTGGCATCAGAGGGCCTTTGCTACGACGAGCAAAGGTGCACTCACCCCTTGTCTGTTTTGTAGATTAGGGTTCTGACGACGAACTAGGGTTCCGGTGAAGAGGCACGAGTAAGTCGCTACATTCCAGAGTGATTTGAAGCATCAGCTGTTTTCATCCCCCTACAACAAACAAATCAAGAGGATGGCAATCATTTTGATTACTTTCCTGCTTTCAACATTTAATATACACAATATGCAATGACATGTATGATATTGAAAATGCAGATGCAAGCTAAGGTCGGCTCCTAGGAGGATGACGACACCTAGGGACTACCACGGAGCCTTATTACTTTACTGTCTTTTGCTTCTAAGATGCGCATCCAGATAGAGAGACATTGAGTGGGCTGGCGTGCCCAGTTGACATAGTAACGACATTGGGCCTACGTGGACATGCCCCAGAGATACTTTGCTTGGTGCCAGGTTCACGAGATTTTACTGCTTGTAGATTACAAAAGCTAGGGTAGCAATGTAAAAATTGCATTTTCTAGTTTATTAACTCTCTTTTGCAAGTGTTTAGAACTGAGTCGACACACAGACACACATACATGTGCACATGCCCAGACTCGCCTAGCTTGAATGAAAAGGGAGAAAGAGCCCCAGGATATGATGCGGATCCTTAGACACATGGAAAATAATAAAATTTTGGACATTAATAAGCCAAAACTCAAAAATCCCCAAACATGTGAAACTGACACTTGCAAGGTCAAAATAGGCACAGACCTGCATGAACAAATAGAACCAAGAAAAACATCTCGATATGAGTATGGATTAAAAAACTTGGAAAAATGTCACAAAGACGGACATAAGACGCAGATAAAGAGACATATAGACCCAAACTAAATCTGACACCCTCGTGCAGTCACATTAATTCCATATGACCTGCATGGCATGACAAAACTTGGCAAAAGCCCCTTGAATGACATTCAAAAGCAATAGCTGACTACTATTGATTGTTGCTTGAATTGAATATGCACGCACAGGTTTGAGACCAACGCGCATTACTTAGGACAAACACGCGTGATCTTTAAACTAGCACGCAAGACTACAAATCCACTGCGGCTGCTTACACTAGACTTCGCTGAACTTAGAATAAACTATGAGCCGTTAGGCCTTGCTAGCATTTTGTTCTATTTTTTATGCTTAAAATCTTTTAAGGCTTTTGCTCAACTTTGAAATTGTAGTAGTTTGCAATAAAATTGAAAGATGAAAGGTTTTCCCCCTTCTGATGCTCCAACGAAAGCTTGACTTCTTCTTGACCATGGCAATGTACCAAAGCCCTGGATCAAATTGATTGATTGTGACCAAGTCTCAAAGAGAAACTACCTACGTATCCCATTTTGGAAATCAGGTTAAAACGTAGTTCAGGCAAGGTTCACTTGTGTGTTTTACCTCGCTTTTTACGCTCTAACTTTTTCCTAGAACCGCCCATTAGGGTCTTTGGTCTAGCGAGCTTTCAAATATTGCCTTTACTTTTGCCTAGACTGCCTTCATAGATTCTCGGTCTAGCAGGTTGCTCTAACTTTTGCTTGGAACTGCCCACCCTTGGGTTTTCAGCCCAACGAGCTTCTCTCAGGGAAAAGGTTTTTGAATTGATCCATACTGACCAAGGTAGGAAATTCGTTGCTGTCAAGGTCAATGATCTTTGGCCGCCGCCCCATATAAAATGGTTTTGATAGGACAGGGTCCAAAGTGCTTCGATCGACATGCCTCGCCCCGGGCTAATGTACACTTTCTAATTTGTGCTTGGCGGAATATTGTTCCTGCAAACTTGAACATGGTATAAGGCTTGGACCTTCTGAGCTTTGCTTTACATGGTTTGGCACCCGGTAACAAAGGGATTCGATGTTTCTTTTATCTTAGGATCAACACCAGGCGTGTCTTTATGAGACCATGCCAAGGCATCGATAAACTCTTCGAGCCTGTCTGATTAGGCGCAATGCTTCTCTGGGGACAGTGTTGAACCATTCGGAGGCCTACCTCATCTTTCAAGTTATTGAAAACTACTATTTCAATTACAGGCTGAGTAAGCCTTTCATCTTCCCTTTCGGCGAGGGAACACATTTCCTTTGGGGATAATCCCATCGAAATCTATCCCTTCATCGACAAAGTCGACGCAGTTTATTCAAAAGCCAACGAAATACTTAGAAGCAAGATAATGCATATCATAAAGAAAACTCCTCGGGGTTGCCAAGTGCAACAAAAGACTCAAATAGAAACTACGACATGGAGTGCCAAGAGGCACAAACTCCGACTCAGAGCTAGACTTTAGACGACTTGACAGACACCGTGTCAGACTCGGACTCAACAGTGTCAATGCAAAACAGACGCGATTTGAAAATGCAACTTCTATAGTTACCCCTGGCTTCTTCACAGAGAGGTAGAATCCTTCAGGCCCAAGCAACAGCACTTTGGCTTCCTCAGCTTCTTTGACCAAACCTACTCGGTGCTCCCATGAACAATGGACCTCAGTCCGTCAGTTCGCTCCTTTGTAAGCTCCTCATTACTGTCAATCCAGGTGTCAGTAGTGAAGACCTCAATTGCCCAACCTACAGCCATCATGTTAATCTCTGGTTCAAACGGGATGGATACGATTGGTTTGGGTTGACTCTCTAGGACGATATAATGGCTAGGGTTGAATATGGTAGAGCTCGGGTTGATTTGAGTAGAAGTGATAGATATCTGACCACCCAGAGGGTCAGAGTGGTGTCGAGGCAAGGAGTTGGAAATGATGTTGGGCTTTGGTGGAACTTGAACCGTGCCATTGTCAATGAGATCTTGAATCTCATGTTGAAAACGATAGCCCGCATCAGTGGGATGGCCAGGCATTTGGTGGAAGGCACAGAAGAGGTGAGGCTTGTAACTAGAAGGTAGAATTTTTGGAGGGAAAGTTGGGGTCAAGGGTTTGAGATGCCCCGACTTGGTGAGTTTTTCCATTACTGCAGATAGAGGTGCCTTGAAGACAGAGAAACTCCGAGGTTGGGTTCAGGCCTGGTAGCTTTCGGCATTTTGAACTTGATTGACATCGGCAGTGCGATTAGAGTCGAAAGTCGGAGCATCGCTCCCACTTGTAGCTGTATTGGAGTAGTTGCTTTTACCAAATAGCTCGCTATTATTTCCAGAATAGGGCCGCGGCTTTGCTTTCTGTGAGGAGGACTCTCCCCTAGGTAGAATTCCATTCTGAAGTACATCTTCAATGGCCAAACCAAACTCAAAGAAAGTCTCAAAGTTTGCAGATGCTTGAACCAACACAAGGCTCTTGGCATAGTCGGGCTGCAGGTTGCGTGAGATGATGCGGAGTTGATCCCTCTCACTTGGGCGATCAGTCATTAAAGCGGCTTTGGCTCTCCACCTCTTAACAAAATCCGCAAAGGACTCTTTTGCTTCCATTTTTGTAGATTCCAACTTTCGAGTAGTCATTTTGAGTTGAGAGTTATAATTGTACTGTGCAACAAAGGCAGCCCCAATGTCCTCCCAAGTTTTTCTTTTGGAGATGTCGACAGATAGAAACCAATGGAAGGCAGGCCTAGAGAGAGTTTGAGGAAAAAGCTGAGACATGGCCTCACTTTCCACCCTTAGCAACTTCATGGCAACATGGTAGCCAAAGAGATGAGTCTTGGGATCACCGCTCCCTTTGAACTTAACCAAGTCAGGCATCTTGAATTTGTCGGGAAGCCTAGCATTAGGGTACAGGTAAAGACGATCTAGGTCAATTCCTCCAGCGCTGATCTTCTCGGATTTTGAGACAGTATCTTCCAATTTAGCCATCTTGGCCATGAGAGCAGCCATGTCAGGGTTTTGAATAGGCCTAACAACAGCGGGGTTTGAATTTGATGCAGGCACACAAGCCTCTCTAGGGGTGGGCTGAATAATAAGCCGATCTTCATGGTTTGGATCCTTGACAAAGGCCGAGGTGGCATGAATATCCTCTTCATCCTCGCCTTCCTCATCCAGCATTGGAGGAAGACGAGTGTTGATAAGGTCATTTAGACGGGTGATAGAGGCATCAGTCTGAGTGACCCTCTGTTGCATAGAAGGCACAGAGCTTGAGCTTTGTAGAAATGCAGATATAGTGAGCTCGGGGTTGCTGGGTAGCTAGTGGAGATGGAGTAGTTTTGATGATCTTTGGTGACCAAGCGACTAGTAGTTGTGAACTTGCTGTCATGGAGAGAGAGCTTCTTTTATGCTTGGGCATGCCCCCAAGGCTGATCCAATCAATGTTCACCAATGGTTTTATTGTTCGAGGACCCAAAACCTCATTCTTGCTTGGATTTGGTGCACCGAGCAGGATTTGCTACTATTGAAGGAAATAGATTGGGAGGCCAAGAGTTTGATTCCATGACCGACTAATTGATGCTTCGGTCATATGATGGATGTCCCGACCGCATAATCGCTTGGTTTCCATACCTCTATAAAAGGCCATGGCCTCGACGTTTTATTTTCATTTATCTCTTCTCTTCTCTTCATCCGAGAGCCCTTTTGCTTTCCTTCGGCGTTTTCATGGGGCCCGAGTGACACGCAACATGCCAGTGCGACCGGCATGTGCGGAGGGAGTCCGCACTATTTTCGATCTTGTCTTGATGCTTGATTAGAGACCCTCGCATGGGGGCCTTGCTTTCGTGATGCGGAACTCCTGGGGTGGTGCTTGTACGCGGCATGGTGGTTTTTCTGTGCCACGTGGTGTCTCTTCTGCACCGTAGTGCTTCTTTGGTACATGTTACCCCGGGGGTGCCTTTTCCTTTTTTGCAGCTGGTCTCTAGTGTTCGGACCACCAGAGGATTCGGCATCCTCTTATCCTTCTTTTCTATTTTTTGTTTTTCTTCCTGCATAGGTTAGTCTGACAAGAAATCGATGTATAGTTTCTTTAGGAAATGTGGGATGATCCACCTTGTGATGTAAAAAGATTTTGCTTATATGAAACAAAGTCTTTTGCTCTAGTATGTGAGTGTGTATGCTATATTTGCACCGTTTGTGTATGATAAAATTGTTAATCTGATGAAAATCCAGTGAAATGAACAAAATTGTGGAAGTGCTCTGTAAAACAGTCATTCTGGTGGCCGAGCCATTGATTTGGCGGCTGAGGGATCGATTTGTTTTCTTGGGTTTGACTTTTGGTCAACCCTAATTCATGGGCTGATGGATTGATCATACGGTCGTCATATTGGAGTACCAGCCGAGAGACCGACTAAGTTACTGAGGATTTAGAATCCAATTCCTATTTGAACTAGGACTTGACTTAGCCTATAAGTATGCGTTCTACAAACTTGATAACTTTGTCAGCAACAGTTGCTTACATATGGCACAACCAGTTCTTGATCAGTGGTTGAATTCCTTCAATGGCCTCAACTGTCTACACTTTAAATCCTTTGGTATAGACTTTCTCTTCTCTCTTTGCCAAATTCTAGTGAATTTTACTTTTCTTCATGTAGCCACTAGCTTGTGGGATCCTGTTCTTCATGTCTTTCGATTTCGAAGAGAAGAATTGTGTCCTACCATCGAGGAGTTTGCAGCTATTATCGGGCATTCAAATTGAGAAGGTCTCATTGTTCCTAACCCTTTGTTCAATCATGGTAACCTTTTGAAGGTTCTGCTCCATGTTCAGAGACATGAGGTCATGTTTTTCATGGTGAATGGAAGTTTGGAAATCCTTCAATTTGTTCAGCATTTTGGCACAGTTGAAGCTCATCATCAAGTCTCTCGACAAAAAGCGTGCTTTCATGCGCTGTGTATTTGCCTTCTTCACTATTACTTGCTCGGCCCTTTCTCTGGCCATGCTGATTCTATGTTGCTTGATTTCGCTCAACAGATTGGAAACCGTATAGGTTTCGCTGGTTTGGTGTTGGCAGAGACCTGGATGGGTCTTGATGTGGTGAAAGGTAATCCAATAGCCCAGTTCTCAGGCAATCCTTTGTTACTAAAGGTTCGCTTTTTTACTTTTTTACTTGTTTATTGCCAAGTTATCTTTTCGCTCGTCACTCTTTTGTTTTGCTTCATGTGCTTTCACAACTCGCAATCTTCCCTTGTTTTCTACAAGTATTGTTATTTGGGAAGCTGAGGGTATGGGATGCACCGGAGCGACTTCCTTATGTTTTAAACCACTGTGTGGAGCGTCATGTGACTAGACAGTTTCCAACTAAGGCTGCTTGGAAGGCATGGATGGAGACTCGCAAGGGCGATCGGATTCAATGGGTTTGCCCCTGGTATGGTGTTGAGAGCATGACTGCAAGTACCATGAACCATTTTGGTGTAGTAGTGATTGGTATCACTCAAGTTATGTTTACTTTCCTGCTCGCTTTCAACGATAGTTCAGGGCTGAACAAACCCAAGTTTCGGGTGATCCTAAATATGCTGTCTCCAAGGCCCATGATGCCAACTTTTGTTGAAATGTGCTTCGTCTTTGGCCAAATAGGGTGATGCAAGAGGTTGCTGAGAATTTTGCTGACAAGCTATCAGGTTCGTATAAACGTTGGTTGGAGAAAGATCTTTTGGAAGACAAGAGTGCAAAGAAAAGGAAGACCGAGAGATTGACTCTTTGCTTATGCTTTAAAAGATGTTCCTTTATTCTAGCTTTTTTGAGAATTGTTTGAGCTCGCTTTTTCTTTTTCCTTGGAAATAATAAAACATTGGTTGCTTTATTAAAAATGCCTTTGCCATGGTTTGATAGTGAACATGTTTTTGAATAGACCTGAAAATTCGGAAGTAATAGTGATAGCAGTGGCTGAATCTTAATCTAAAGATTGCCTACGTATCCCATGGAGGGAATCAGGCCATAAATGTAGTTCCAACAAAGATTCGTTTTGTTTTTGTTTTTTTGTTTTTAGCTAGGGTTCACTCAAGTATTATCCTCTCCTTTTATGCTCTTGATTTTGCCTAAACCGCCCTTGTGGGTTTTCAATCTAGCGAGCGCCTTATTTATGCCTTAGTTTTTGCCTAAGCCGCCTTTGCGGGTTTTTGACCTAGCATGCTGTTTTAATTTTTGCTTGAGTTCACCCACCCTTGTGGTTTTTGACCCAACAAGCATCTCTCAGAGGTAATACTTCCTCAGCTTATCAATGTTGACCGGTGTTGTAAATTCCATTTTGTCCAAATCTTCAATGTATGCTGCTCCTCCGGACAGTATGCGTTTGACAAAGTAGGGTCCTCCCCAGTTTGGTCTAAACTTGCCCCTTAGGTCTGAAATGTGGCGACGGATTGCTTTGAGCACCATATCCCCCACCTTAATATCTCGTGGCTTCACCTTCTTGTTGAATGCTCGTGCAATGCGGCGCTAATACCCTTGCACATGGTATAATGCTCTTAGTCTCCTTTCATCTAGCAATGCCAACTCTTCGTAGCAGTTTTGAACCCCGTCCTCTTCGATCATTCCAATTTCAGCTAAAACCCTTAGCGAAGGTACTTCTAGTTCGATAGGCAAGACAGATTCCATCCCTAGACCAGGGAGTAAGGGGTGGCCCCAGTTGAAGTCTTTTCGGTCATTCGGTAGCCCCATATTGCAAGAGGAAGCATTTCAGTAGTCTTTCGCAAAATCCACTTGATGTTCTTGTTTGCAGCCTCAACTGCTCCATTAGTTTGAGGTCGATAAGTAGATGACCGATGATTCTGTCTTCCAAACTCAGCAAAAGGCTTTTTTGTCGCTCCCTTGAAATGTGACCCATTGTCGCAGATGAACTTGTGAGGTACACCATATCGACAAATGATATTAGCCCGAATGAACTTGGCCACATGAGTGGTTTTGAGGGTAGCATAAGATGTGTCTTCTACCCATTTGGTGAAATAGTCAATGGCCACCAAGATGAACTGATGTTTGTATTTTTCCTTTGGATTTATACTCATGACATCTATCCCCCAAGTGGAGAATGGCCAAGGGGACGTTATGCTACATAATTCCGTAGGGGGAATACGCATGCGATCAGCGTGAGTTTGACATTTGTAACATCGGCGGATGTAGTTAGCACAATCAACCTCCATCACCATATGGCTTTCTTCCTTAATGACACAGAGTTGGTTGGGGCCCATATGCGCTCTTCGATACAGTGCTCCTCTGTAGACTATAAATCGGGCGGCAAACTTTCGTAGGGCCATCTTGTCCTTTGAAGTACTGGGTCTTGTCCTTCCCATTATGAAACAAGGGGAGAACGAGCCTATCAGGGACTATGTAAAAAAGTACTGGGAAACTATCAACAAGATTGAAAGTTGCAGTGAGGAATACGCAATTGTCACGTTCAAGACTGGGCTGCCTGTTCGAGGGGAACTGCGAAAATCATTAAACATGAGTCCAGTAGCAACACTGGCAAAGCTAATGGAACATATACAGCAGCATGCCAGGAACGAGAATGACATACTCCGGGAAGACGGCAAGGAGGTTGCCGAGCAAGCCAAAGAGCTTGCGAAAAAGGTCGTTAAAGCCAGAACCCAAAGCTTATCGGGAAAGGAAAGGCTATGGGTAGGCTAAGAAAGAGCCGTATGGGGAAAAGCATGCCTCGGACCCCAAGTCTTTCATCGTAGTAACTACGGTTTAGAAAGAACCGATCTACCGGATTCTTTATCGGCCGTATTTGAAGTGGTCCCCGAGGTTGGAAGGGGATAAAGATGAAAAACGAGCTACGAGTCAGCATTGTCGTTATCACAAGGATTGGGCCCACAGGACTAAAGACTGCGAAATGTTTAAGAGAGGCACCTTGATGATTTGGTCTCTCGTAGCTACCTCAAAGAATTTAACCAGGAAGACCCCAAAGATAAAGAGAAAGTCATGGAGTTGGATTACGAACAAAATCTAAGGGGCATAATCCATATGATACATGGATTGGCCGAGCCTTATACGAGAAATGAGGTGAGATTGCTCCATAGGCAAGTGAAGCATGACCAACATGTGATGCAGTTGGGAAAGAAAAGAGGACATGAAGAAAAGATGTGCAACGAGGGCATAATCTTCACGGATGAGGACATGAGAGGAGTCCAGGTACCACATAATGATGCTTTGGTCATAACCCTACGAATTAAGGAATATGACTTGGAGAGAATCCTAGTGGATTCAGGAAGCTGCACCGAAGTGCTGTACTATAATGCATTTAAAAAGTTAGAGCTGACACAGGCAGATTTGGTGCTGTCAATGACTCCTTTGGTCGGATTCGGTGTAGGAGCAGTTTCGCCATTAAGAAAAGTAACGCTGCCTGTTTGGGCAGGAATAGTGGTACTGCGAACTGACTTCCTAATGGTTGATGTATCGTCTTCTTATGACGTGGTTATAGGAAGAACCTGGTTGCACAATATAAGGGTGGTTTCCTCCACTTACCACCAGATGGTAAGGTTTCCCGGATCTAATGGCATCGAAAGCATTAGGGGAAATCAAAAGGTTGCTCAACAGTGTTTGGATTCTATAATCAAGAAGGCACCTAAAGCCAAATTAGTCCAAGCCATCGATGTTCCAGACCAACTGACCATCGAGGATGTCAGAGGGAACCCCGCCGAGAAAGTGGTGGAAGGCTTGAAAAGGATTCGGATCAATGAGACTGATCCAGAGAGGTATTTCCTAATTGGCGAAAATCTGAATAAAGAAGAAGAGGAAGAGTTGGTCAGGTTCCTTAAGGAGTAAGTTGATGTGTTTGCTTGGGTACCTGAAGAGATGCCAGGGGTGGATGCAAATGTGATTTGCCACCACTTGAATGTAGAACCACAACATAAGCCCGTGACGTCGAAAAAAGCGAGAAGGATACGAATAGGGAGTAGAATGCGAACAGGCGTTCCAAAACCTGAAAAAGTACTTGGCAGCGGCCCCGCCCTTGACTTCTTTTGAACTAGGTGAGTCTTTAACTTTGTGCTTTGGCAGTTTCTAAGCATGCTGTAGGTGCAGTATTATTGAGGAATAAGGGGTCCGAGCAAACCCCCATATACTATGTGAGTAAGACATTGCTAGGCTCAGAAACGAGATATCTGCCCCTTGAGAATTTGGTCCTGGCACTAAGGACAGCAGCAAGAAAGTTGCTCAATTATTTTTCAGAGTTATGAAATTGTGGTTTACACAGAGGTTCTGTTGAGATCGTTGCTACGATTACCAGATTTCTTGGGACGTATATCGACTTAGTTGGTGAAACTTAGTCAATACGACAGTTGCGCATCACAAACGGGAAGTGGCCCGACAAAAAACCACTATTTCTGTGGGCGCGCCGAACAACTCTTAGGAGGTCTACGGGAGAGACCCCCTATTCAGGGAGAGACCCCCTATTCATTAGCATATGGAACAGAGGCTGTTATTCCATTGGAGGTGGGTTTGCCAACCAATAGGACCACTTTGGTTGAAAGTGGAGGCAATGACAGAGCCATAGAGATTGAATTGGATCTCGCCGAGAAATGGAGAGAAAGGGCTCTGGTGCATTTGGACTCATACCGGGAGCAGCTAATGAAAAGTTATAACAAGAACGTCCACCTACGAGAATTTGGTATTGGAGACCTTGTGCTTCAAATGGTGCTCAGCAATACCAAGGTGGCCAACGAGGGCAAGTTGGGGGCCAATTGGGAAGGCCTATATTGAGTAATTGAGATAGTTGGCATTAGGACTTATCATTTGGCAGACCTGGATGGGAACTCGGTGACAAGTCCTTGTAATAATTTGAGGGAATTCTTTGTGTGAAAGACTTCAGAGTTGATGAAACATTCTATTTTTGCAATTCTTTTTACGCTGGAATACGAAGCCAGGCCTTATTTTTTCTCCTCCCTTTGTATTGGGGAGCAGAGTGTGGGTCCATACGAATTTTGGGTCCATCCAAACTTGCTAAGTCTAAGAAACTTAGGTGCGTACAAACAAACGCACAAAATTACTATATACGAAGCCTTGTTTATCAGGCTACGGGAAGTGAGAAAGTGGCAGCCTAAGATCTGCTGGACAAAATACGAAAGGGTCTATGAGCAATAAATCAGCTCAGGATGGGAACCCGGTGCCTATACCATGGAATATACAGATAAGTATTAGAATTAATTATTGCAATTTATATTTTTTATTGATTAGCTATGAGTTTCTATAAGGGAATTATGAACAAAATTCTGTAGAAAATATTGCTTATTGTGATTAATTAGCTATGAGTTGCTATAATGGAATTATGAACAGAATTCCGTAGAAGATTATACTTATTATGATTAATTAGCTATGAATTGCTATGAGGGAATTATGATCAGAATTCCATTCAGCTACGAGTGGCTTTATGACGGAATTATGAATTGATATGAGGGAATTTTCATTTTATTTGGGTATACCATACTATATACGAAATAATAGCGAAATCTGAAAAACTTAGGTCCATACGAACAAGCACACAGTTTTGCTAAGTCTGAAACACTTAGGTGCATCCGAACAAATGCACAAATTTGCTAAGTCTGAAACACTTAGGTGCGTACGAACAAGCGCACAAATTTGCTAAGTCTGAAACACTTAGATGCGTATGAACAAATGCACAAATTTGTTAAGTCTGAAACACTTAGGTGCGTACGAACAAGCGCAAACACTTAGGTGCGTACGAACAAACGCACAAATTTGCTAAGTCTGAAACACTTAGGTGCGTACGAACAAGCGCACAAATTTGCTTAGTCTGAAAAACTTGGGTGCGTATGAACAAACTCACAAATTTGCTAAGTCTGAAACACTTAGGTGCGAACGAACAAGCACACAAATTTGCCAAGTCTGAAAATTTTAGGTGCGTATGAATAGACGCACAAATTTGCTAAGTATTAGAAACTTAGACGTGTAAGAGCAAAACACGCAAATGTGTTAAAGTATGAAATACTTAGTTATGTATGAATAAACACACAAGTCTACCAAGTACGAAATGTTTGGGCGAACAAGCATAGTACAAAAAGTGTGTATGAATGAATGCACGAAATTGGCTTTCGTGCCTAGGTCTATAAATAAATGTAGTAAAGATTGAGTATGGTTGAGGTGTACGAAGAAACACACGAACCCAACTAAGTACGAATGCTTAGGTGTGTATGAATAAACACACGAAACTAAGGTGCGTGCATGTAAGCACAACAATACTAAGTATGAGAAACTTAGGAACTTACTAAGTATGAAACACTTAAGTTTATGCTCGAATGCACATAGAACGGATTATTAATAACACTTAGTTATATGTGTGTGAACAAGCATGAGATCGAGTCACGCGCGAATGACAACTATACTTGAGAGTGGCCAAGTATGAAACGCTTAGGCACAAAAGTAGCTAAGAGTGTGAAACTTAAGCTTATGTATGAGATACATAAAGATTGATAAGTATGAAAAACTTAAGAAGCACACCAAAATTTGGGTAGCTGGGATCGGCGTTCGAGCACGATATACTCTGGCCACGAAGGGACATCAGTCAAAATAAAGTCAAGTAATGGGATTACTTAGTAAAAGCACAAATATTGTATTTGTTTAGTCCTGGCAAGAACATGCCGAGGACACTTTGCCTCTATGCTGGGGAGCAAAGAGCATTCATCAGAAATATTCGTTGAGTATGATCAAACTCAGAATTTGGCTGCGTGCGAATAAACTTCGGCCAAGACCATGGAGGGTGCTGAAATCCAATCGAGTATGATTGAACTCAGAATATTGCTAAGTGCGAGAAAACTTAGGTTATAGCAACGAATATTGCTGAAAACTTGCCGAGTATGAATACACTTAGTCCAAAAGCAATGCTTGGCTAAGTAGGAAGACACTTAGGCCAAAAGAAATGAATAATAGTAAAATGAAGCTAAGTACGAACAAACTTAGATAGTTTACCGAGTTTGAGTAAAACCTAAGTATGCATACACTTAGACATACCAAGTGTGAATAAGCTTGGATTATGGCTAAAACATTTATGCTAGAGCAATAAAGATTGCTAAGTATCTGCTGTGTGTAAAAGAACTTGGCCACGAATAGGGCCAGCAAAAGGCAATTAAAGGAAATTTGCCTTGCAAAAGCAACGAATAATGTTGAGATTTGGCTATGTCGAGCATAAACAATGGCAGAGTTAAGTGCCTAGAATTGAAAAAGTAACCAAGCACGAAAACTTGGGTGACTACGAGCTAAATTTGAAAATAGGTATGAATAAACCTGAACTCTGACAACGAAGAATGTCAAAAGTAGACCCCAATACGGACAGGTTTGGGGTCCGAGCAGTAAACATTGCTGTAATGCCCCCAAAATCAGGGTACGTTAAATAAACATTTTTATTGAAATTTC
>BPLS01000708.1:378526-415918 GCA_019656275.1 Rhododendron kiyosumense
TCTTAGTCTAGGGTTCAAAAGGTTCAAAGGGTCCATGAGGGGCAAAATGGTCATTTTGCGGTTAGGGAAAAGCAATTCGGTGGTTGCTAGTTCGGTTTCTCTAACGAGTCGGTTAGAAACTAACTAGGCTTGCCAAATGGATTAAAGTGCCAAGAAATAATTTTTCAAGGGCAAAAATGTAATTATGACAAATTACAAGGAAATTAGAATAAAATTCAAATATTTAACGAAATTTTTAACGACGAAAAATCAGGGTCGTTACAATTGCTCTAAGTGAATAACACTGTTAGTGTATGTAAGTAGGTCTAAGCATGTATGCGCTTAGGCCTCGAGTAGTGAATATTGCTCAGAAAATAGCTACGTGTAAATAAACCTAGTCTTGGTAGTGAAGAATGCCATAATATAACTAAGTACGAAATGACTTGGGATATGGGTGTGTTGTACACAAACTAAGACCCAAACGTGAAGGGGTAAGCCGAGCAACGAACATTGCTTGAATCATGACTAGTGAAGATTGTCAGCCAAGGCCCAAACACGAAGAAGTTTGGGGCCCGAGCAATGAACATTGCTCTGATGAAAGCCTGAGGTGAGCTAGGTATGACATAAACCTAGGCACAACAGTGGATCGGCTAAGAACGAGTATGCTTAGGCCTTGGCAGTAAGGAATGCCAAAATTGACAAAGTCCTTGCAAACTTAAGCCTTGGCTACGAGCTATGCCTGACATAGGCTAGGTGCAGAGGAAATCTAGGCCTTGGCAGCAGATGAGATCTAAGTCAAGTCTTGGAGCACTTAGGACTTGGTATGGAATAAACGGTTATGTTCGGCCGATAACTATGGATAAGTCACCGTGCAAGACGGTGGTCAATTATATGGACCAGTGACATGAGAAGTCATTGGTCTAGGAAGTCTGTACAGGGCCAATGACCAGTGAACATGAGAAGTTATTAGTCCATGAGATTGGTAAAAAACCAATGACACATGAAGTCACTGGTCCAAGTAGTCTATTCAACAACAGAAGGGCCAAACAAAATGAGAACTTTGGGTTGCATACATGGCCATACGACATCATCTAGGTATGAATAAACTTAGAAATTTTCCCAGGAATGTGCAATCCTGGGGAGCATACGAGAATATGCAAGGGTAAATACACTCAAGAAATTTGTTTAAATGCGAAGCAATTGGAGTGCATACGATAACATGCATATCTTTGCGCCTAACTAAGTATGGGAAACTTAGAAGCAAAATTCCCTAAGTACGAAATACTTAGGTGCATACGATAAACAAATGCACAAAACAACTAGGTACGAGCAACCTTAGTTGGTTATCCAAAGGTATGAGTAAACTTGGAGAGCATGAAGGCATATAAAACGAGCAAGTTAAGTACGAAACACTTAACACATACATGAAGCCAACTAAGTGTGACAAAACTTAGCATTTGGGCAAAATCTATGGCCACGCAGGGCCAGTAATCTTTTTGCAGGGCGAATCTAAAGAGAAGATCAGGGTTTTAAAGAGGGGACGAAATCCCAAATATATCCTTATGTGTAGGGTGGCGTATGTGAAACGTCACCCCGAACGCTATTTTGGGCGTTCCGTTCCCCAAAGGCGCCTGTCTGCATTTAATGTGGGCAAAACGAAGTATGCCATGAGTAAAGTTAAGAGCACGAAAACGCCTGTCCAACTTAAACGATGAGACGTTTTGCCTGGGCAAATAATGAAAGTTGCTCCAATTTTGTGAAAAAGTGCATGAGCAGAATGAATTTGCTCTGTTCTTGGGAGCTTTGCTCGTCATTTACAAAGAATGAGTAAAGCTGGGGAGCAATTGTAGGGAGGTATTTCCGAACAGGCAGAAATAAGGCCCGAACATGTGGTACATGGGACCATGGTATAATTACGACAAGGACAGTTGCCGTGTAAGACGATGGTCGGCAATGTGGACCAATGACATGAGAAGTCATTGGTCCAAGAAGGTTGTATGGGGTCTTGGTCCACTAAACATGGGAAGTTGTTGGACCAAGGGACTAAAAAAGGAACAGTGACATGTGAAGTCACTGGTCCAAGTAGTCTGTTCGGCAACAGAAGGACTGAACAAGAGGAGAGCTCATGAGAAGACATTGGTCCAAGTAGTTGACAAAAAGACTAGTTACATGTGAAGTGACTGGTCTAGGCAGTCTGTTCGGCGATGATATAGCCGAACGAAGAAAGAACTCCAAGCAAGTGCTGGAGCAGAGGGAAAACTCTAGGAGGTTTCCAGAATAGTGATATTTCGTAAAGGAATGGGATCCCGAGAATATAGGATCCAGAAAAGATATCCAACGGGAATGGGATATTCGGCCAGTTATGGAAAAAAGTCCTAAAAGGACTAAGGTAATGAACTGATAAGGGAACGAGAATCCAAGATATTCTGGATTTCCTATACGTGATAGGAATCCTAGGGCGACAAGGATGCTTGGGTAGCAAGCATCTCTGAATCTATAAATATGAGGTGAACCTAGAGGTAAAATGTACGCAGTTTGTTGCAATCGAGTTATTTACCTATCGATAATTAGGGTTTCTTGAGAGTATGTGATACTGACTTTGGCATTGGAGGGCCTTTGCCAACAAGAGGCAAAGGTGCACTCACCCCTGTTTGTTTTGCAGTCAGGGTTCCGACGGAAGGCTAGGGATTTGGCAGGAAGGCATGTGAAGCTGTTCACCAAAAAGCTAGTGTTAGCATTAAGTGAAATTTTCCCCCTTACGGTTACGAAAGTACGAACCGGATTCGTCACATGTTCTAGAGTGGTCCGAGTTAGAGTTGGAAGCTGATGCGTCATATGAGGAGGAGCTGATACGTATCCTAGACTCGCGTTAGTAGGTTTTGAGGGGTAAGACAATACCGTTAGTGCTGGTTTCTCTAGACGGACAGGTTAATCCTTCTTTGGTGAGCATCGCAACTCAAATGGGTGTTCGAAGAAATGTGGGGCCGTTGGTTCTTGCAGAAACACTCATAGGTTTGGATTTGATTTCTACTGGTTAAACAAACATTTTTGGCGGCAGCCCTCTCCTTCTACAAGTAAACTCTCACTCAGCTCACCTTTTTCCGGCTTTCGCAAATTCTATTTTTACCTCATCTCTCGTCTAAGGCTATATTGAAGCTTCTTACTTGTTTTCTCGCTCAAGCTTTATGTGGCTCCTTACTTGTCTTTTCGCGTATACAGCTATGGCTATAAGACAAACTTGGACTGCTCATAGCACTAGAGGCGAACTAGCTTCATCTGCCCGGCCGAATGCATCAGCGGGGGATGATCTACCCAGAGATGTTTGTAAACCAATGGCACACATTTATGAAGGAAATGACGCCGAATGAAGTTATCTGGAGGCATGAGGTGTTGGATATCCCAAACATGGCCACAAATTTTGCAGGCTTTGAGAGGATGGTGATTGCCGGGCTGTCCAGCTTCACATTCTATATCCCAGGGCGTATCCTCCGCCAATTAGGTATGAACTAGGGCTTGCACCGAGCCAGGGTGGAAACCTTTCACATTCCTGCTTTCATTGACCTGACCAAATATGAGCGCAATTGGGGCCTCAGGCAACTTGGCAGAGCGGATCCAGATTTCAACACCGAACTTAAGCATCGCTACAAAGCATGGCGAAGAAAAGAGATTGCAAGGAGACAAAATACAGACTGACTTCTGACAAGACTCCAATGATCTAGAATAAACTACGAGCCTATGAAGGCTTCTAGCATTTCATTCTGTTTTTATACTTAACTTTTTTAAGACTGCTCAGCCTGTGTAATAGAAATCATAGTTTGAATAAAACCGAAAGATTAAGAGTTCTCTCCTTTTGATTCAAATGATGAATACCGCGCCACTTCAGGCACCGAGATTCACCCTGGCATAGGAAACCATGGATCAAGTTGATTGATTGTGACCTAATCTCACACAGAGATTGCCTTCGTATCCATTTTCAAGGAATCAGGTCAAAACGTAGTTCAGGCTACGGTTCGCTCGTGTGTTTTAGCTCTCCTTTTACGCTATAAATTTTGCCTAGAACTGCCCATTTAGGTTTTCAGTCTAGCGAGCATTGATTGATGCCTATTTATTTTTGTCTAGACCGCCTCCTTAGGTTTTCAGTCTAGCAGGCTTGCTCTAATTTTTGCTTCGAACCACCCACCCTTGTGGTTTTCGGCCCAACGAGCTTCTCTCAGGGATAGTAATGTTTGAGTTGATCCAGGTTGACCAAGGTGTTGAACTCGTTGCCGTCAAGATCAATGAGCTGAGCCGCTCCTCCAGAAAGGATAGTCTTGATAATGTAAGGTCCAGAATGCTTTGGTCGGAATTTGCCATGAGGGTCGAAGACGTGCCCGAATCTCCTTTGTGACCATATCCCCCTCAACCAAGTTTCTGGACTTTACCCTCTTGTTGAATGCGCGGGCGATTCTCCGCTGATACCCCTGAACATGATACATGGCATAGAGCCTCCTCTCATCAAACATCATGAGTTCAACGAATCTTCCATTGAGCCATTCAGATTCCAAGAGTTCTGATTCTACCATGATCCTCAAAGATGGTACCTCAGGCTCAATAGGTAGGGAGTACCGCTTCCATCCCATAAACTAGGGAACAGGGAGTTGCCCCTATTGATGTTCGAATTGATGTTTGATACCCCCAAAGAGCTAGAGGTAGTTGCTCGTGCCAGTCCTTGGCGGACTCCGCAGATTTCTTGATGATTGTTTCGACATTCTTGTTTGCCACTTCAACAGCTCCATTCATCTGAGGGCAATAGACTGTTGAATGATGGATCTGAATCTTGAATTCTTCGAAACGTTCCAAAACCCTGCCTTTGAAATGATTCCCATTGTCTGACACAAACGCCTTTGGAACACCATATCGATAATTGATGTTCTTTTTGATAAAGTGAGCGACTTGAACTGCAATCAGGGTTTTGTAGGACTTAGCCTCCAACCATTTGGTAAAATAATCTATCGCCACGAGAATGAACCTGTGACCATTTGAAGTAGATGGCTTGACCATGCTGATGACATCAATGCCCCATACAGAGAAAGGCCAAGGTGAAGCCATACCGAAAAGGCTAGAGGGCGGAACATGCATTAGGTTGGCATGGATTTGGCACTTGTGACAGCGCCGCACATAATCCACACACTAAGATTCCATCGTAGACCAGAAGTAACCCTGCCGTAAGATTTTCCTTGCGAGCATGACACCGCTCATATGAGGACCATGGACTCCCTCATGAATCTCTTCTATAATCCAGACAGCCTCAGGACCGTTAACACAAAGCTTGTGCATCCCATAATGAGATTGTGGGCACGTGCCCTAAAAAATTTTTACGAAAAAAAATTTGGGAGTAGCCCTTTTTGGAAAAGCGCGACAAAACGCTTCGATTCAGAGTCGGCCACTTGGGTTTTAGCGGTGAAATACCTAAGGAACCAAACTTGAAACACTTGCTACGTTGTTTGATTTTGAAAAGGCTTGTACATTGGACCGTCATCACCTTCGATATTTGAGGTTTGGGAGCCTGGTTACGAGAGGGGAAGGTTTTATGGCACCCCTCTCGCCCAATCTGGAGATCGGTCTCTACTCGGACATTTTATAAAACATTTACATTTTTCTCTCGTTAATCATTTTTTAAGCCAGTTAAGGAGGGGGAACAATTAAAAGGGATTAAAATTGTGACAAGTTTGCAATATGTGATAGGATGATATGGATGATTGATTGAAACAATGACTAATAGATTGAGAACAAGCAACTGTAGCGTTTTAGATAAACTAGAACACACTGACCCGGAATAACGCACGCAGGAAAGAACATGCATGCACTGGCCAGGCCAATCCATGCAGAGACGACTGGCGTATGTCACACGAGCGCTGGCGTGCACCGGTAGACCTAAGCTCACAACTTCTATTTCTCAACCCTTTGGGCTCTGGAAAGGACCAATGCACACTCAGGACAAACCACACAGTTTATAGCAAAATATATACAGAATACAAGCAGATAAATGAATTTAAAGAAATGAAATGGACAGAACACCCCATAAACAGTGTGGGGAAACAAACAAAGGCTAAGGCTAAGGCTCAGCTACCATACAAGGGCCAGCCACTACGTTGGATATAACTGTCGTATGCCAGTGGTAAGGCACTGTATGCCAGTTATATCTCTTGTCCTGTGCTTAGCTTTGCATCATCTGGGCTCTGGTTCATGACCAGAAGAGTCCCAGAGGCCTTCTAAAGTATAGAAAGCAATAAACTAGTTATTAGCATACCCTAAGGCCATGAAAAGAGAAGGAAAGCAGAAAATGAGGGATCAATGATCCCCACGCCAATGGTGCATGTACTACCATAATTGGCGGACGGCTTAATATTACTGGTGTGTGCCACCTACCACTCCACACGATCCCTAAAATTTGGCCAGCTTTAGAGCTAGGATTGGTATTGATTACCAGCCTTGACCCTGCTAGCCCCCCTCAGGGGTTAGAACAGAGAGTTTAACAAAAGGTGGTATACCTTTGGATTGAGTTTTGATGAAATGTTTGAGCTTGAGCTTGGTATTTGAAAGGTTTAGGATGAGTGTGTGGGTATGGATGACGTATGCAGGGGCTGCTTGTTTACTCTTTCAATGGAGGAAAAGAGAGGACAAGAAGACCAACCACAAAGAGAGGAAAAGACTTAAAAGCTCTTAATGGGAGTAACCCCTTGCACATGAATGCAAGGGGAGTATTTATAGTCAAAGAGTGACTAAGAGAGAGGTGTAAATAGTTGAGTTTATGGCTGGTTGGGTTAAGGAGAGGAGTCCCCATGCATTAAATGCATGGGACTTGGCTTGAAAGGGGTTATAAGAGAGAGGGGGAGACAGCCTGGCCTTTTTGCAATTATCAGAAGACTGTGCAATGTACTAGGTGGCCAAAAAAGTCTCGAGCATGTGCTTGAATAGTGATGATTTGATCGATGTACGCCACCATTGTACCTGGGTGTGCCAGTAGAAACTGAGCCAACGGTCGATGACTAACACGTGGCAGTTTACCATCGTACGCCAGCACAATATCGTTGGAAGCAAGTAGGGTTTTGCTGAGGCCATTTGATTCTGGCTCGAAGAGTTTGAAATGGAGTTTTGCAAGGGTTTGAATGAGGTTTAGGAACGCTCAAAGCTCAAACACACCAACCACCTCAGGATGTTCTTGACCTTATTCATCATTGGGGAATCAAAGACCGAAAATAAACTAATCTGGACAGTCCAGAATAGGATGTGTACAGTAGCCCCCCTTTGACGACACTTGGAGCGCCATTGACTTGGTACATGTAACATCAAAGGTTTTCTAGACACCCCTTCTTGGCTATCCAAAACACGAGTCAATGAAAACACAAAATTTAAAGAACCTAATTGGTCCCACTTGGACGAGTGGATCATCGGATTGATTGCCGCTGCTGGGGATGATATAGACAGGTGGACCGTCGCTGCTTGATTGATTTGGAAGGACAAAACGGGCTGTTGTAGAAGGCGGACTCTCCTGGGGATAATCCATTACAAAAGTATCAACCCTGTTGGGGAAAGAAAATTCATTGGACGGGAGGACCGTTGTTGATTTGAAATCGGACAAGAGGTCCGTTGTTGTTTGAAATCGGACGGGAGGTCTGTCGTTGATTTGAAATCGGACGGGAGGACCGTTGTTAATTTGAAATCGGACGGGAGGATCGTCGTTGATTTGAAATTGGACTGACTCTGCTTGGGAAGTAATCCGCCATGGGTACTAATCATGAATTCGGACGATGTGGCCTTTATTGATGAACAAATTTTTGAGGTAATTAGTAATTTGGGCCTAAGGCCCACACATAACTGGCATACGGCTCCAACTCACTAGCATATGCCAGAAAACATAATACACCCGAGCCCAGATCCAGCCCAACTACTCTCCCATGTCGTATAAACTCTTGCACGAGTCTGAAATCGCCATAATTCGGTTTTAAACCTCTAAAGGCTCTCAGACTCCCCTAAGTGTCTCCAATCCTTCACAAACCCTCTCATCCTTTCCAGAATCACAACCCACATTCATTCATGGCAAAATCCGATGGTGGCAGTGGCAGTGGCAATGGCAGTGACCGGAGTGGTGATCAGCGTAGAGGTGGTGGAAATGAGACCAAGAAACCCCAAATCAACAATCAATCAGTAAGCAAAGCCCCGACGGAAACTGGTGTAGGGGTTTTAGGCAGCGGCGGCGGCGATGGTGGCCATGCACGGGAGGGCTACGACGACGGTGGGCGACGTACACCAAGAGAGGTAAGGCGTACGGCAGCCATCGTTGAGACAGGGGGCCCACGGATTCAACGATTGGACTTCCGGAGTGGTGTAGAGGGGTTGGTGGTGACCGAGGTAGGTCCGGCTGGTGCTAGCAACAGCAGTAGTGAATGCGGTGGTGGCGATACTTGACCGAAGACGCCACCGAGAGATCCGTCAAGGGGAAAAGATCTAGTGGTTATGGAGGAGGTTTCCGGAGAGGTACCGACAGAAGCAGCTGAGTTTAGGCCAGCGACAAGGTCTTCGGCGCATGTTCCCATTACGCACGGAGACTTTGTGAAGTTTGGGACAGAGGAGGAGCTTGGCCGATTGTTACGAGAGAATCCGGCGGTAGTCGCAATGGTGATAGCAGCACATGAGGATAAACATAGGCAGGTTGAGAGGGCTCAGAAGGAGGAGCGCCTAAGAGCCGAGGCCGACGAGGCTAGAGTCGAGGAGGAGGCCTTCACGAGGGAGATCGGGATGGCCGAGAAAGCTCAGGAGGAGGGTGCATGCACGAAGTGATACTGGCTGAGTTCGTACGGTAGTCACCCCGTGCTGAGTTTGTGGTGGATACTTACACTGCACCGGAGCCGCACCTATTTGTTCCATCCAGGGTTGAGAGATCCCCGGATGGAACAAATAGGTGCAGGGATCCCCGGTTAAGAGATCCCCGTGCTAAGTTCATGGCGGATACTTACACTCCACCGAAGCTATGACGCGGAGCTCATTTTGAAAGACCACGAGAGACACTTGTCTATGTCTTAGGCACAAGTATTCCTTTGAACTTGCTTTAGCTTCCATTTTGTTTTTTCGTGTTTGCATATAGCTTGCAATGCATGTGATTTGAACTTGAACTCAACTTGCTGACCTGAATCTAATAACGTGCTCAATAACATAGCTTGAAACTTGATTCGACGGATAGAAATCTTGATATGATTGAACTCGACCGTAGGATGTTTAGAACTTTAATGGAGATTGTTGGTAGTGAGCTTGAATCGACCGTAGATTGCCTCGATAGGTTTTGTCACTGGAGAACTTGAATTCGACTAGTAGAATGCCATGCTTGCTTGATTCGACTGAATAATACCCCTTGAGATAGTAATCGATTGAATAGAATGTCATGATAACTTAGCTCGACCGATAATATGCCTTGAAATGATAATCGACTTGACACTGTAACTTGAAATTATTGATTCGACTGCTTGTGGGATTCAGAACTGCATATATTGATGTACATCTTTCTGTTTTGGCTTTTGTGATGTGCAGAGAGAAGCAGCTAGAACGCGAGGACATAGCGGCACATTGTTGGATGAGAGGTGGTGGGATTCATCCAATACCTTCCACTTTCCAATCGGGGAAATGACGGTGACTCCTTCAAACTTTGCAGCCCTTACTAGCTTGAGAGTATGGGGAGATCCCATTCCTTTTGACTTGGGGATCCACAGAGATACAGCAGCACTGGGGTGGTTCTTAGGATAGGTGCCAGAGGATGGTGCCAAGACAGTCCACTATGACCAGTTCAGGAGGTATCTGAAGGGTAGAGTACCGACCACAGAGCTAGAGGAGGAGCACATGGCAAAGGCCTACTTGTTGTACTTGTTCGGGGCCATGCTGTATCCAAATAAGCGAGCCATAGTTCACTTGACGTACTTGCCAACCCTCCGCAACCTACGCACAGCTTCCAGATATGATTGGGGAGGAGCGGCTTTGGGGGCTTGCTATGGTTTCATGGGTGAGTTCTCACGGGGCAAGAAAGTGACCGCCGGGTACTGGAGAGTGTGGGAGGTAAGGTTTAAAACTTGTAGCTTAATTTTCATACATTTACCTTCTTTTGAATTATGAATGTTGTGTTTCTGATGCTTTGATTGTCTAAAAACTTGCTGTTGTGGGCCTACGAGGTGCTGAAGATGTATTCCCCCGGAGAACAAGTGCCCTGACTTGAGGATGCTCCCACGTGCCATGATCTGGGTGCCTTTGTACAAGGGCAAAAAGAAGTCCAGGGGAAGCCTCCTAGCCTTCAGGGCGTACCTTGATGAGCTGTCGGGTACTCAGGTATACAATATCTTCCTTAGTTATGGCTGCCTTTGAATTACTTCAATGTTGTCGCTAATACCTATTTGGTTTTGGCCCTTGACTATTTTGCAAGTTGAATGGGATCCATGGAGGAATGCAGAGGCAAAGCTTGAGTACCTTGCAAGGAGCAGGGTGGTGACTGCGAGCCGTGTTATTCTGGAGTCGGCCTTTGGATGGCAGTGGTACTTGGGTGACCGAGTGACACGGGAATCCTTTGGCTCGTTTGAGTTTGTCACTCCCGGGCCACTTCCGCCTCGCACTTCACACACTGGCCAGTACACTCTTGCTGAGCTGCAGCGCTTCACCGTCCTGGAAGACCTGGTTGCTTTCCAGACGTCTAAGCAAAACTAAGCCGTTTATCGAAGATAGTATCTGGCGAGGCCGCTTGGAGTAATAGAACACATAGTGGTGGAGGGCGAGGCTCTAGAGGCTGGAGAAGAGCGACAGGGTAGGAGTGGCAGGACTGCTTGTTCGAGGGAGAAGAGCGATTATGCTACATCCACTAGCCTTGCTCGACTTTCCTGGACACTAGCGGTGCGGGATGCACAGGGAGAGGCTGCCACAGTTCGGTTTGAGCCTGCCCGGACAGAGCCAGCAGAAATCACAGGATTGGTATGATGTTCTTTCAGCTTTATTCTTCCCTTTGTATCATGCCTGAGATGTATCTAGCTCACATTTTGATTTTGACAAAATGCAACACAGGCACCGATGGAATGGGTGCGAGAAGCGGTGCGCTTGATGATGGCCATGGAGAAAGAGTTCCATAAGATAGCGAGTGCTGCTTCCTTACAGTTGCACTATCCACCACCGGCTCCAACTCTCGCTGTACAGCCTCAGGTATAACTTCACAAACCTATTCCATTATGCTCTTGAAAGTATACTTGATAGAACTGCTTTTGATGTTTTCCTGTATTTAGCACTTCAATATATACAATATGTACATTAATGCAAGCTAAACGATTGAACAAAATGCAGGGACAAGCTATGGCGGCTCCTAAAAGGAAGAGCGTGTGGCCCCCTCCACAAAAGAAGATGGTACCGAGCACTTCACGGCCAGCGACAAGCGCACAAAGAGGAGTGGAGATCGTCTCCATCACCGACGAGCCCCAATTCTGCCGAGAATTGAGGAAGAGGCCTGCTCAAAAGAGGCCATCTCAGGGGCTAGCATAGAAGAAGAGGAAGGGACCCATAACCTCTCGGACTGCAGAAAGCGAGGAGGACGAGGTAGAAGAAGAAAAGGAGGAGGAGGAGCGCTCGCCTTTCAGCAGCGGCTCTAATGACTCCACCGACGATCCAGGGTACAACATAGACTAGAGAGAGATAGAGGATGATGAGGAGGATGACAACGATGAGGACCTTTTTTATGACTGAGGGCTATCACTGAGCCTCAGTCTACTTTGCTGCTTTTTGACTTTGATACTCTAGTTATTAGGTGGGGCCTGCATGTCGTTTTGACTTTCGGGCGGATGTGCCTAGGACATATTGGTTTTGCTTAGGCTGGTGTGTCGCTTCCATACATTTCCATCTTCTGCTTTCCAAATACTGATTCGATAGTATATGATATATGCATTTTCCAGTTATTGATTTCCTTCTGATGAAAATTTGGTATAGGAAAGAACAAACCATCCACTAATGTCCTACATGCATTGATGAATGATCTGAATCGACAAGAGACACTCGCACAAACATACAATTTACTTAGCTCGAAGAAAAAAGGGTAGAAAAGCCACAGGATACGACACGACACGTGGAAAATAACGAAATTTGGGCACTAATGGGCCAAAATTCAAAATTCTCCAAAACGAGTGAAACTGATACTTTTGAAAGACCGCATAGATATACAATGACTTGTATGAATGGACGAAACCAGAGAAACATCCCGAAATGAGGAATAAACTGAAAAATACTAAAAATGCCGCAAAAACGAACATAAGGCACAAAAGATGACTCGATATAGTCCCGAACTGAAACCGACACCCCCGCACAGTCACAATAGGTCCATATGATGCGTGCAGTATGACAAAACTTGGCATAAACCCCTGGAACAGATTTCAACCTTCCGGAATCTTTATTTGAACTTAAACGGGCCGTCGGGGGTCCAAAATCTTCGTTGAGCGCGACATTTGGAATCCAATGCTTTGTTATAGTCCCATATACCATTTGTGACCTGTAGGAAATAGCAAATGGCCAAAACAAACCCCGGATCAAAAATAACCATTTGAAGGCAGTAGCAGCTGTAAACTGGTTTTTGGTGAACCTAACTGGTGTATGCTAGGTCTTTGACGTCGTACGGCACCATTAAGGGGACACGTATATGCCAGTAGATAACTGGCGTACGCTAGCTATCTGAGATGCAGATCCACTTGTCTGACCAACTGTCTTTCCTCAGGGGACACCTTGTTTTTACCCCCACACAGTTTGCACACGGTTTCTAGGTTTCCTGCATGGGTTGCTTGGATGCTAGCAATTAGCTTTGAATGAAGTACGTGAAATCAAAGTGAATGCCTTGGCCTATAAAGAGAGGATGCACGCATTGCTACACTCACACCTTCACTGCTTCTTTTACACTTAGTATACTTCAACATTTTCAATGGAAAACCCCCTCCCAACTTTGCTCTGGCCTTGGTTAGTGCAATTCTTGTCCGTTGATTGGCTAAATTTCCAATACCACGGTCTCGCTTTGTTCCGTTATCTTCGGCATGTACCGCTCTGCCCAACGCTTTTAAGAGCTACTCGCCGGTTCTGGGATCCCGATGTCCACATCTTCCGCTTTGGCGATGATGAAATATGCCCAACCGTTGAGGAATTCCAAGCGTACCTCCGAACCTTTGCATCTCTGACACTCGTTGTTCTGTCGTACCAAGTGAGCATGCCCGGTCTACTGGCATCCTCACTCGACATTTCTCGAGGTTTGGCCAACCCTATACTTGAAGGTGGCCAGGTCAACATCATGCGCCTGATCGAGAGATACAATCCAGACGATGATTTGGACAATGATGCTGTACAGGCTCGGCGTCGCTTTGCGCTGGTGATTTGTCTGCTCACTGCTTACCTGCTCATTCCTATTGACGGACGAGTCAGTCCTTTACTCGTGAGCGTGGCTGCTCAGATGGGAGCACGAAAGAATGTGTTCCCGTTGGTCCTAGCGGAGACGCTTTTAGGCTTGGACCTGGTGTGTACTAGCCAGTCAACCATCTTCAGTGGGAGCCCGCTTCTGCTCCAGGTAAACTCACTCAGCTCACCTTTTCCCGATTTTTCGCACGTTCTCATTTTACCTCGACACACGGCTTGGGCTGCTTCCTAGCTCTTTACTTGTTTTTCGCTCTGGCTTTATTTGGCTTTTTACTTGTCTTTTCACTCATGTACTTGTGGCTGTCGAACAAACTGGGTTTGCTACACCAACCGGTGGCAGGCTGAAATCTGTTTCCAAAGAGGATCCATTAGAGGGAGATGCGGTACTCTGATCTGGATGTAAAGGGTTGGTACGAGTTCATGCAACAGATGCAGCCCAACGAGATCGTCTAAAGGTGCCCCTGGTTGGATCTTTCGGACATGGCTGTCTATTCTGATAGATTCGACAGGATGATGATTGCAGGGTTGACAAGCTTCATTTTCTATATTCCTGGCTGCATTCTTTGCCAGCTAGGCATCCCTCAAGAGAACAACCACATTAGCACTGGGAACTTCCGCATCCCCAACTTCAATGCTCAAACACTCCATGGCTATCAATGGCACTAGGGCCTTAGGGTTCTCTAGGCAGAAGTGCCAGGTTTCACCCCAAGGTTGAGGAACCGCTACAGACAGTGGTTGAGTGCAGATGTATTTGCAAGAGAAAATGTTGGCTGACATTCGGACTACTCTACTGTACTTAGAATAAGCTATGAGCCGTTAGGCTTCTCAAGCATTTTTTTCTGTTTTTCATGCTTTAACTGTATTAAGGCTTTGATGCTCAGCTTATGTATTAGAAGTAGTAATTTGCAATAAAGTTAAAAAATGAAGGGTTTTCCCCCTCTGATTTTTCAATGCAGTTTTGACTTGTTCTCGACTTTCTCGACCCTCGATGTGGACTCAAAATGTCAAACCATGGATCAAGTTGATAGAATATGACTGGGTCTCAAGAAGAGACTGCCTACATATCCTCTTTCAGGGAATCAGGTCAGAACGTAGTTCAGGCCAAGGTTCACTTGTGTATTTTACCTCTCTTTTTACGCTCTAACTTTTGCCTAGAACCGCCTTTTCAAGTTTCCGGTTTAGCAAGCTTTCAGCTTTTTTGCCTATTTATTTTTGCCTAGACCATCTCCTTAGATTTTCAATCTAGTAGGCTGCTTTAACTTTTGCTTGGAACAGCCCACCCTTGTAGTTTTCGACCCAACGAGCATCTCTCAGGGATAATAACGCTTGAGTTGATCCAGGTTGACCAGGGTATTGAATTCGTTGCCGTTGAGGTCGATGAGCTTCGCAGCACCCCCAGATAGGATGGTCTTGATAATGTACGGCCCGGAATGCTTTGGCCGAAACTTTCTGCGAGGATCAAATACTGGAGTGCGGATTTCCTTTGTAACCATATCACCTTCGACTAAGCCCCTGACTTCACCTTTTTATCAAATGCGCGAGCAATTCGATGTTGGTACCCCTGAACATGGTACAGAGCGCGCAGCCTTCTCTCATCAAACAACATGAGCTTGACAAACCTTCTACTCAGCCATTCAGATTCTTCGAAACAACTTTCAGCCATGATTCGCAATGACGGAATTTCAAGCTCAATAGGGAGTATTGCTTCCATTCGTAGACCAAAGAAAATGGAGTTGCACCCATGGAAGTACGAATTGGCGTACGGTACCCCCAAAGCGCCAGTGGTAGTTGCTCATGCCAATCCTTTGCAGATTTAGCGGTCTTCTTAATGACCATCTCGACATTCTTGTTTGTGGCCTCGACTGCTCCATTTGTCTGTGGACGATAGGTCGTGGAATGATGGATCTCAATCTTGAACTCCTCAAAGAGCTCCAAAACTCTACCCTTGAAATGACTCCCATTGTCCGACACGAAAGCTCGAGGAACACCGTACTGGTAAATGATGTTCTTCCGAATGAACTGGGCAACCAGGACCGTTGTCAGGGTTTTGTAGGATTCAGCTTTGAGCCACTTAGTGAAATAGTCAATTGCCACCAGTATGAACTTATGGTCATTTGAAGCAGAAGGTCTGATGCCAACAACATCGATCCCCCATACAGAGAAAGGCCAAGGCAAGGTCATGCCATATAGCTTAGACCAAGGAACATGCTGCAAATTAGCATGGATTTGACATTTGTAGTAGCGCCACACATAATCAATGCACTGTGATTCCAACGTAGACCAGTAGTAACCCTGCCTGAGGATTTTCCTAGCAAGCATTACACCACTCATGTGAGGCCCGCAGACTCCTTCGTGAATCTCCTTCATTATCCTTGTCACCTCGACACCATTCATACAAAGCTTGTGCATCCCGCAGTGAGACCTGTGATACAACCTCCCCCCGCAGATTATATACTGAGCAGCTAGCCTCTGCAAAGTGATCCGATCCTTCTTGGTGGCCTCGACAGGAAACTCCCCACGCTCCACAAAGTTCTAGATATCGTGGTACTAGGGTAGACCATCATCGATGGCATTGACATACTCGTAGGTGGGCAAGTCCCTATGTTCAATCACAATTAGCCGTAGCTTAACTCCTATTGGAAGTTCAATCATTGAAGCCAAAGTCGCCAAAGCATTGGCGAACTAATTCTTCAAGCGTGGAATATGGGTGAAAGTCACCTTATTAAAGTGAGGAATCAGTTCTTCCAAATCTTGGTGATAACGCTTCAGTTTTTCTTCACGAACCTTCCAATCTCCATTGGCGTGAGAGACTACCAGGTTTGAATCCCCAATTACCTCGAGTTTCTCGACACCCAGTGTAACAACCCGGATCCTCAAGCACCATAATATTTAAAAAAAAAACCACAATCTGTCTTTTATTCCAAAAACTTTACAATTTACGACTATCACTAAACCAAATAAACAACACCCACTCTCGCAGCAACTCAGACAAGCTCGCACCACCGGCACTTGCTGTGCTAACCAACCTGCAAACTAGAGTCCAAAAGACCCCAGGAGTGTGTGAAACATAATAACGCGTACAATATCAACACCAAAATAACTACACAACACCAACCACCACATATAACACCAACCACGAATATAACACATTCCACATAAATGGAACCACATATCCAGTCCTCCTCAGTATATGACAGATGACGTACCACCTCACTAGCCTCACCACAGCCCATTGGCCAACGTGTCTTTTGGCATAGTGTATTAGCCTAGTCACCCTGCCACATACCAAATAGTTTCACGACATACAGCCACCACACATAACACAACCAACAAGAAGCCAACATTAATATTATACAAGAAACATGTATCTCACACTCACCCTCAAATCGCCTTGCTATCAAATACAATCCCACCTTCAAAAAAATGCCGTCCAAAATCTCATCAGAACAAGAACCCATGCTCTCACGACTCTCTCCGAAGTCCCCTTAATTTGCTTCCTTTCTCATTTAATCTTTCTAATAATATATGAAGTCAAAGACCATGTATGCCAACTCATGACTTCTCTCTATCTAAACTTTGACACATATTCAACACATGCACACATGCACGTGTACAACATCTAGGAAGTGTCTGGACATATAATAAAAGTTCATTTAGCTAAAATTAATACTTTTAAAGAACCTTTTTTTATTAATGCGGGGTATTACACCCAGAGCAATAGCAGCCTCCATTCCGACGATGCAGGCCTCATACTCATCTTGCTTATTGGTGACATCTAAGTTTAATTTGAAAGCAAGCGGAATATGAGCACCGACAGGTGTGACTAGCATCACTCCAATTCCGAACACTTTCTGGTTAGCAGCCCTATCAAAATAGAGTGTCCATACTTGCTCGACTACACTCAGCACATCCTCGTCCGGGAAAGTAATATCCACATCCTCCGGCCCATCAATCGGGTGATCGGCTAGGAATTCCGCCATAGCACGGCCCTTCACAGACTTCCTTGTAACATATTGGAGATCGAACTCAGCCAGCAGAAGCAACCAACGTGATAGCTTATGGGTGAGCACAGGCTTCTCGAATAGATACTTAATAGGATCCATCTGAGAAATCAGCTTCACCGAATAGGCTAGCATGTAGTATCTAAGCTTTTTGGTAGCCCAAACTAATGCCCAACATGTCTTTTCCAAAGGAGTATAGCGCTCCTCGCACCCTACCATTTTTTTTCTCAGATAGTAGATAGCTTTCTCGACTCTATTATCCCCTTCTTGTGCCAGCAAACATCCTAAAGTTGTTGGAGTGACTGATAAGTACAAGATCAAAGGTTGGCCTGGTGTACGTGGCATTAACACCGGTGGGTTTCGCATGTATTGCTGAATAGACTCGAAAGCGGCTTGGCACCTGTCTGTCCATTCAAACGGGACATCCTTTTTGAGCAAGCGGAACAACGGCTCGCAGGTTAGGGTTAACTTAACTATGAATCTGTTGATAAACTGAACTTTGCGTAGAAAACTTCGCACACCTTTCTCAGATCGCAGGGGCTCCATTTCGAGAATTGCTTTCATTTTGGATGGTTCCACCTCGATCCCCCTTTTGGTAATTATGAATCCTAACATTTTGCTTGCCGTGACCTTGAACGTGCACTTCTGCGGGTTGAGACACACTTTGTACTTGCGAAGTCTTTCAAGAAACTACCTGAGTGAAGGAAGGTAGTCCTTTTATTCTTTCGCCTTCACAATCATATCGTCAACATAGACCTCGACTGTCTTGTGGATGAAGTCATGAAATAAGGTTGTTTGGGCCAGTTGAAAAGTGCATCCGGCGTTTTTTAATCCAAACACATCATCACATAGCAATAAGTTCCCCATTTGGTGACAAATGTCGTCTTCTCTTGATCCTTTGGTGCCACAAAGATCTCGTTGTATCTTGAGAACCCGTTGACAAAAGAGAGCAAGGCATGCCCCGCCGTGTTGTCCACAAGCACGTCGATGTGCGGCAAGGGAAAACTGTCTTTGGGGCTTACTTTGTTCAAGTCCTTAAAGTCGACGCAGACTCGGATTCTCCCATCTTTCTATGGAACGAGCACAATGTTGGCAACCCATTTGGGATATTCGGCAACCCTCAAGAACCCTACATCAATTTGTTTGGTGACATTTTCTTTGATCTTCTGAATCCAGTCCGGCCTCATTCTGCGAACATTCTGTTTGATAGGAATAGCCCCAGGTGTAATAACTCTGAATTTCAATAAATGAAAAGTTATTTATTATTTGAGTTATTAATTTTAATTGCATGAATTGTTTTAAAATTTCTGTAGTTTGTTATAATTACGCTTTAGCCCTTCAAATATCGTTTCTTGGCTTTTAGTCCCACTTAGCCAGCCTAGTTAGCTTCTAATCGACCAGTTGGAGAAACTAAACTAGGAAGCCATCTTGTTACTCTTACCTAACCATAAAATGACTGTTTTGCCCCTCTTGGACCTTCTGAACCTTTTCAACCCTAGGATTGAAATTTGATTATCCATTTTTCTTTTAATCATTTTTGGTTTTATTTTTTGTCCATTGGATAATAAATGTTAGGGAAACTATTATCTATTGGATAATAGAAACCCCAATTCTTTATAATAAAAATATACTTAGTTAAGTACTAGTATTTATAAAAAAATAGACTTTTTAAATATTTTCAAGGACTTTTTGATTAGTTTAGTTTAAAATTTTTCCTAGTAACTATTGTCCATTGGACAATAAAAGCTAGGAGACTTATTATCCATTGGATAATAAGTTCATCCTTCAACCAAGTACATGGGATTATTAATTTAATCTTTTTCCTAATCCCCATGTGACAAGGTACATATTATTTTAATATAAAAGTTACCTAATTACTATTGTCCATTGGACAATAAAAGTTAGGGGATTTATTACCCAATGGTTAAAAAGGTTAGTCTTTTATCTAAGTGCATGGGTTGATTAGTTTAGTCTTTTTCTTAAACCCATGTGTGTAAGTACATAATATTTTATTATGAAAGTACTTACTAGACTTAATAACCCTAGGATTCTCTAAGTACTCTTATATTATATTATATTGGGATATTAATCTTCCTAGATGACAAAGTACCTATGTATATAATATATTAGTACATGGAAGATTAGAATATTGCCTAGAGTACACATGTATTTAATTCATTAGTTTATTGGGTAAATCTTAGCCTTTTAGACTATTTTTATCTTTTCTACAAAAGTACCTATATTTAATTTGTGTGCATACACTTAATAGTGTGTGTGTGTGTGTGTGTGTGTGTGTATATATATATATATATATATATGTATGTATGTATTTGTACCATGCAAGAGAGAGAGAGAGAGAGGAGAGAGGCTGAGAGAGAGAGGGAGAGGAGAGAGTGAGCCGAGAGGGAGAGGAGAGGAGAGAGAGAGGGAGAGAAAGAAGAGAGATTGGACTTGTACTTGGCCTTTGATCTTTTTTGTACTTCCAATCCATGAAATTTTACTCTTCCAACTAAAGATCTAACCACCATGTCCTCTTTGTAAATTTTCCAATTTGTTTAACCCTAAGAATCTTGTACCAATCTCCTTTCAACCAAAAATTTTTTCAAGAATCAAATCTAAGGACTACATAGCCATGCAAGCCTAGCAATTTAGCCTTTGATCTTCCATTAAAACTTGATTTTATGGAATAAAAAAATGGGGAATGGGAGAGAGAGAGAGGCCCGGCCAAGAGAGGGAGAGGGGGAGCCTTTGCCTATAAATAGAAGGCCATCTCATGCTTCAAACTCACACCTTCAAGCATTTGCTCTTCCTTCTCTCTAGAATTTCTAGTGTTCTTGTTTCAAAGTTCAAGAATTCTCCTTTTTCTTGAGTTCTTGGGCAAAACCACAAAACCACTTCCAAATACCACTCTTAAATCTTTAAAGTAGTCCACTTTAGGTAGTAAAGTTGTTTCTAGGAAAAGAAAGTACAACTCTTTTCCTTTCGAAGCAAACCGGAGCCGTTACGCGGCCGATTTCAAAACCGACGAGTGAATCACCGTAGCCGACCACCGCCTAGAAGAACGGTAGTTTAATCTTACTACTTTGAACTTTTACTTACTTTCCTAAGTATAAGTAGTTAACCTTGAACTTAAACTTTATGTATCGTATAAATCGTATGTTGTTTAGAAGTTACTTGGATCGAAGATAAGGTTATCTTTTAAAGTTGAAAATGCATGTTTTATTTTCGAGATGTTTCAAGCATGCTATATAGCTTAGAGTTGGATGTTTTGTTGGAATGATTTTATGAAACGCATGATTGTATGTAAAGTCTTACACCACGGAGTCTTGCATGAGAACGAGACACGAAAACCGAGAAAGTAGAAACATGGCACCTAGGGTTTGATAACAAGGAAGTGATGTGTTTTCCAAGGAAGTAAATATTTTTGACACTACATAATGACCATTTCAAGGGTATTATGTAAGTTGTTTGTGTGTGTGTGTGCCAATAGGAACCCGATGCGGCGGAACCATTGTGAGGATACTCGGGAGACCGGAACAGCGGAACCGAGGTTGGGTGAGTAGCTTGGTCATTTGCGGTATGGAGCCAATGCAATCTGTGCCAATGGGAACCCGGTGCGGCGGAACCATTGCGAGGATACTCAGGAACCCGGAACGGCGGAACCGAGGTTGGGTGAGTTAAAAAGGGTGTTTTGGAAAAAGGAATTAACGAGATGGTTCATGACGAGTCTTAGGAGTTAACACCAACGATAGTTATGTAACGATGGTTGCATTATTGTCTTTTATAGCTGCTTATATACTTACCATGTGGAAATCGATGTTTTATTATGATCTTATTTCATAAGTTAAGGGTTAGAAAGTAGGATTTTACTATTGAGCCTTCGTAGCTCATGGTGTTACTTTGTGGTGACCCTGGCATATTATATGGGTGGCAATGCCGGTATAATATGTCAGATCTGATAGACGAACATGGCGAACTATTCACTTTAGAGGCGTTCGGAGCCGAAGAACTCGCTAGGATGGAGGAACAAGAGGAGCAGTAGTTAGGAACCCTAGTTCCCTATTTGTTTCCTATTTTGTGGTTAAAATACTCTTACGAGAGTTATGATGTAATAATGAGTAGTGACTCTCTCTATTTTCTATAATAAATTATCCTTTTAACGTACCTAAAATTAGGGGCATTACAACTTGGTATCAAAGCTTTAGGTTCAAAACCACGACCATGGGTAGAATGGGTAGAACCATGAGATAAGTTTGACCGTTGCACAAACGTGAATTGATTTTAAGTTTACCATCCCAAATTGGATGGAATTCTGTCAAAACAATCTTCGGATTGAAGCAAGGCGCGGAATTGGTAGTACAGCCGAGCTGGGAATTCCCGAACAATTGGATGATGACTTAAATCAGGGATCGAATGTGAAACATAGAAACCTGAAAAGTTTTCCCTATAGTTTTTACCAAAAACTATTTTATTTTCAAAACGTACTAATGAAAATTTTCTTGTAGATGAAAACCTCGATCGATCTGTTAGTCGAAGCCTATCAACCTAGAAATGTTGTAGAAAGAATAACAGCCCAGCACTTAGAAGATCCCAACTTCATTGCCGCAGTACGTGCAGAACAACTTGACTTCATAAGAGTTCAACAGAATACCCCGATTCCCGTCGAGAAGGACCCTTGGTTTCCAGAAATGTTTCCTATATTATCCAACTTCTATGAGTATTTTGGTGTCCTACCCCCAATGCCAAACTCCGAGATAGGAAACGAGGAGGAGGAAGAAACCAACAGTAATGAAGGCGTCATAATTAAGGAGGAGAAACCCGGCAAAATAAGGAGATTTCGAGGATCAAAGAGAACTTAAGGCATCCCAATAAAGTAGTAACCGTTGTAATCCTTTGGGATATAAGATGTTAAGAAATAGGATCCCCACTATCTAAGTTGTATTTTGGTTACGCTTTGAATAATAGACTTGTTATTATGCATGCCCTTGTTAATAAGTCTAATAGATAGTTCCTTTTATTGTAGATGAATCACTTGAGTCCCTACCAAGTGAACCTTCTAACTGAAGCTCACCAACTCGCAAGCACCGTAAGATCCATGACACATCAACTAGTGGATGATCCCTACTTCCCTTATGCCTTTCCCTACACTCATGACTTCTACCAAGAGCATGGCACCTTTATCCATCCCATTAATGAGGAAGAGGAGGATGTGGTTGACGCTATACCTGTCCTAGTCCAAATCGCACCTCCCAGAAACGTGAATTTCATAGTGGAAGGAAACAATGACGAAGCAGTGGCCGTAGCACCTCCCAACAACATGGAAGTTGAGGAGGACCCAGAAGAGGAGAATGCCGAGGTAGAAAACCTTGATGAAGAAGACCCCGAGGAGTTTCACGACCCACCAATTAAGAAGGCAGCTTGGCAACATCTAATGGTGATGCCAAATCCAGACTTACCGTTTGACGATGACGATTCCGAGGACGAAGGGGAGGATTCGAATGATGAGGAACCGATGGGTTGGGAGTCCAACGATGAGGAAGTGTTGATTTACAGGGAGTTACCGCCCGAATGGGCTATGCCTGATTACATGGACATACCTGTTGACTCTAGAGATGTGCCACCACCACCCTACAAGACCGACATAGGCGCTTATAGGGTTGAATTCCCTGATATTTTCTAGAACGGTTAGGAAGGCTTTAGTAGTAGTTGGACCTTTTCTTGTAATCAAGAAGCAGCAAGATTAGGCTATTTTAAGCCATCTATGTGTATCCACCTTAGCTTGTACTAGGAAGCTCCGGCTTATAAGCCGTCTATGATGTACTTGTTGTTTTAAGTATTATAAAACTTGTATTTTTATCTTGTTATGATCACTGTCTATGTGTACTTGTATTTATTGGGTACGATTTCCGCTTTCCACCGTTAAGTCTAATATATAACCTTCCTTAATGTAGATATGGATAGCTATTTCGCTGCCGAGGCTACTGTAGCTGACCTCCTGTACTACAAGGCGCTACTTGCACCTAAGAGTCTTACACCGATACCTCACCCATGGATCTGTGACCCCGAGACTGGCGACCAGTTTTTCGAGATAGTCGTGATAACACCTGTCACCGACGAGGACCAGTTCCTGACCCTCAACCCTCAGGACTCACGCTTTAGGGAGCTCGCCGTGATGGAGAGCGTTGGCTCGAGATCCGAGAGAAGGAATGGAAGGAGCAGCTGAGAGAGTTCTTCGGACTCGTTCCACCTAGTCAGTAGAGTAGTAGTGGTATTAGAATAAGGTCCTAATAGCCTGAGTTGCCTTTCAAGCACTTATGATGGAAGAACCAAGTAGTATGATGTGTAGGATTATCTCAGCATGTAGTAGGAAGTTTGTTGGTATGTTATTTTATAGTAGAACTCAATGCTTTCTACTTGTAACTTTCTACTTATCTATGAAAAGCTTGTTTATTTTCAAGAGTATTGTTGCACATTACCCAATTGATTATTTCTCATTGTGAACAAAAGAAAACAGTTAGTTAAAAACTAAACCTTCTCCTTTTCAATTTTCGCTCGTAGATGGTGAACCGACGCAGTGGACTAGGGAATGAGACCGGTGATTCCTCTAATCCTAACCCCAACCCTGACCTCGCCCAAGTCATGCAAGCGCTCATAACCGCTCTGAATGCTGCCCGCCAAAACCGAAACCCTAATGATGGACCTATGACTTGAACTCGGGCGATGAATGAGTTCTGCGAGCGTCGACCTCCGACTTTCAATGGAGATACCAACCCCACGTGGCTGAAGCATGGTTGAAGGAAGTCAAGGTGATCATGGACACCTTAGAGATCACTCGCAACAAAGATCGTGTGGCCTTAACCACGTACCAGCTAAAGGGAGAAGCCCGTTACTGGTGGGAGCTGATGGAGGCAACCCATGACGTGGCCACCATGACCTTTGCTCAGTTCGAGACCTTGTTTCTCTACAAATATTTCCCCACACCAGTTCGTTTGGCCAAGGAATAAGAGTTCCAAAACCTGAAACAAGGGACTATGACCGTTACTCATATGCGGCCAAGTTCGAGGAGCTATCTCGTTACGCCGCGGATACCGTTGCAACCGAGGACAAGAAGGCGAGGAGGTTCGAATGGGGACTGACAACAGCTAGAAGAGCTGTGGTGGCTCAGGCCTTCCCCACCTATTCCGGTGTGGTGAAGTGTGCCCTGTGACTAGAGAGTGAAGAAAACGACTTTAAGACCCGATGGAGGAAGGCGACCGGCAACAGTGGCGGACCTATCCGAACTCAGACCTCCAACAGCAACTGTGGACCTTATTCCACCAAGACCTTTGCTTCGGGTCAAAGCAACCAGACTTGGAAGAACACTACGCCAGGGCGTGGTGACCCACAAAAGTATGGCTAGAACAAAGCATCAGTCTAGTGCTTCAACTGCCAGGCTATGGGTCACTACAAGCGTGAATGCCCCCAGCCCCAGAAGGAGAGGAATGGAAGCTTCGGAAACCAGAAGGCACAACAGCTTAGGTAAGTCAGCTTTGTGAAGCAGAACCCTGGAGGCTCAACCCAGCAGCAAAATGGGCAGAACAAGGGAGAGCAGCCCATGGGAGCACAGCAAGGCGCTGGAGGGCGAATCTTTGCGGTGCAAACCGAGGAACAAGAGCCGGATCCCTCTATGATCCAAGGTACGCTACTGTTATATAGTACTTGCGTACAAGCCTTGTTTGACTCTGGTGCATCGCATTCGTTCATAGCTACTGCTTGCGTAACTGTTCCAGCACTAGAAACAGAACCCCTAAGTAAGAGTACAAGGGTAATATTGCCATTGGGGGGAAGTATAACTGCTAGCCTAGTGTGTAGAAGGTGCGAGATAGAAGTAGCAAATCTATGCCTAACCTGTGAAGAACGTACTGGTGGGAAAGAATGAAGAAGGATGTAGCACAGTTCGTATCCACCTGTTTGGTGTGTCAACAAGTCAAGCCGAGCATCAGAAACCTGGAGTAGACCTTCAACCCTTACCAATACCAACTTGGAAGTGGGAGCACATCTCAATGGACTTCGTCACTGGGTTACCAAGATCCGCCAAGTCAAATACCGCTATTTGGGTGATTGTGGACCGACTCACCAAATCTACGCACTTTTTGCCTATCAAGATGACAGAAAACGTGGAGCAACTAAGCCTGTTGTACATTCGAGAGATCGTATGCCTCCATGGAGTACCGATCTCGATAGTATCTGATAGAGACTCACGTTTTGTATCACACTTCTGGAAAGGATTGCAGAAAGCATTGGGAACGAACGTAAGGCTTAGCACGACCTTCCACCCACAAACAGATGGACAAACGGAAAGGACTATTCAGACTCTGGAGGATATGCTGAGAGCCTGCGCCTTGGATTTCTCTGGGAACTAGGAGCAGCATTTACCGTTGGTGGAGTTCGCCTACAACAACAGTTATCAAGCAAGCATCGGGATGGCACCAAACGAAGCTCTATACGGTCGACCCTGTCGATCGCCAGTCTGTTGGACAAATGCTGGTGAGATGGGATTGTTTGGACCTGACATAGTGCGGGATACAACGGAGAAGGTCAAGACCATCAGACAAAGGATCCAGACCGTTCAGAGCCGCCAAAAGAGTTATGCAGATAAGAGGAGCCGACCATTAACCTTTGCCATGGGAGATCATGTATTCCTGAAGATCCGACCGAAGAAAGGAGGCATCAGATTTAGGAAGAAGGGAAAGCTGTCCCCGCGCTACATCGAACCTTTTGACATCGTGGAGAAGATCGAGAAAGTTGCTTATCGCCTGGCCCTGCCGCCACAACTGGACCGAGTGCATAACGTGTTTCACGTTTCCATGCTTCGCAAGTATCTAGCATTGCCCACGCACGTTCTCAACTGGGAGGATATTTCCATCGAGGAAGATGCGACCTATGAGGAAGAACCTATCGAGATTCAGGATCGAAGTGATCAGGTGATCCGAAACAAGACCATCAAGTTGGTACGAGTTTTATGGAAGCACCGAGGAGCTGGAGAGACTACATGGGAAAGAGAAGAAACCATGAAGATGAATTACCCTCATCTGTTCGAATCTTAGCGTACGCCTAATTTCGAATACGAAATTGTTTAAGGAGGATAGGTTGTAATAACTCTGAATTTCAATAAATGAAAAGTTATTTATTATTCGAGTTATTAATTTTAATTGATTCAATTCCTTTAAAATTCCTCTAGTTTGTTATAATTACAGTTTAGCCCTTCAAATATCGTTTCTTGGCTTTTAGTCCTACTTAACAAGCCTAGTTAGCTTCTAATCGATCAGTTGGAGAAACTAAACTAGGAAGCCATCTTGTTACTCTTACCTAACCGTAAAATGACCGTTTTGCCCCTCTTGGACCTTTTCAACCCTAGGATTGAAATTTGACTATCCATTTTTCTTTTAATCATTTTTGGCTTTATTCTTTCTCCATTGGACAATAAATATAAGGTAAACTATTATCCAATGGATAATAGAAACCCCAATTCTTTATAATAAAAGTATACTTGGTTAAGTACTAGTATTTATAAAAAAAAATAGACTTTTTGAATATTTTCAAGGACTTTTTGATTAGTTTAGTATAAAATTTTCCCTAGTAACTATTGTCCATTGGACAATAAAAGTTAGGAGAATTATTATCCATTGGATAATAAGTTCATCTTTCAACCAAGTACATGGGATTATTAATTTAATCTTTTTCCTAATCCCCATGTGATAAGGTACATATTATTTTAATATAAAAGTTACCTAATTACTATTGTCCATTGGACAATAAAAGTTAGGGGATTTATTACCCAATGGTTAAAAAGGTTAGTCTTTCATCTAAGTACATGAGTTGATTAGTTTAGTCTTTTTCTTAAACCCATGTGTGTAAGTACATAATATTTTATTATGAAAGTACTTACTAGACTTAATAAACCTAGGATTCTCTAAGTACTCTTATATTATATTATATTGGGATATTGATCTTCCTAGATGACAAAGTACCTATGTATATAATATATTAATACATGGAAGATTAGATTATTGCCTAGAGTACACATGTGTTTAATTCATTAGTTTATTGGGTAAATCTTAGCCTTTTAGACTATTTTGATCTTTTCTACAAAAGTACCTATATTTAATTTGTGTGCATACACTTAATAGTGTGTGTGTGTGTGTGTATATATATATATATGTATTTGTACCATGCAAGAGAGAGAGAGAGAGAGGGAGAGGAAAGAGGCCAAGAGAGAGAGGGAGAGGAGAGAGTGAGCCGAGCGGGAGAGGAGACGAGAGAGAGAGGGAGAGAAAGAAGAGAGATTGGACTTGGACTTGGACTTTGATCTTCTTTGTACTTCCAATCCATGAGATTTTACTCTTCCAACCAAAGATCTAACCACCATGTCCTCTTTGTACATTTTCCAATTTGTTTAACCCTAAGAATCTTGTACCAATCTCCTTTCAACCACAAATTTGTTCAAGAATCAAATATAAGGACTACATAGCCATGCAAGCCTAGCCATTTAGCCTTTGATCTTCCATAAAAACTTGATTTTATGGAATAAAAAAATGGCGAATGGGAGAGAGAGAGACAGGGCCGGCCAAGAGAGGCAGAGGGGGAGCCTTTGCCTATAAATAGAAGGCCATCTCATGCTTCAAACTCACACCTTCAAGTATTTGCTGTTCCTTCTCTCTAGAATTTCTAGTGTTCTTTTTTCGAAGTTCAAGAATTCTCCTTGTTCTTGAGTTCTTGAGCAAAACCACTAAACCACTTCCAAATACCACTCTTAGATCTTTAAAGTAGTCCATTTTAGGTAGTAAAGTTGTTTCTAGGAAAAGAAAGTACAACTCTTTTCCTTTCGAAGCAAACCGGAGCCGTTAGGCCGCCGATTTCAAAACCGACGAGCGAATCACCGTAGCCGACCACCGCCTAGAAGAACGGTAGTTTAATCTTACTACTTTGAACTTCTACTTACTTTCCTAAGTATAAGTAGTTAACCTTGCACTTAAACTTTATGTATCGTATAAATCGTATGTTGTTTAGAAGTTACTTGGATCGTAGATAAGGTTATCTTTTAAAGTTGAAAATGCATGTTTTATTTTCGAGATGTTTCAAGCATGCTATATAGCTTAGAGTTGGATGATCTTGTAGGAATGATTTTATGAAACACATGATTGTATGTAAAGTCTTACACCAGGAATCTTACATGAGAACGAGACACGAAAACCGAGAAAGTAGAAACATGGCACCTAGGGTTTGATAACAAGGAAATGATGTGTTTTCCAAAGAAGGAAATATTTTTGACACTACATAATGACCATTTCGAGGGTATTATGCAAGTTGTGTGCGTGTTTGTGCCAATGGGAATCCGGTGCAGCGAAACCATTGTGAGGATACTCGGGAGACCGGAACGGCGGAACCAAGGTTGGGTGAGTTGCTTGGTCATCCGCGGTACGGAGCAAATGCAATGTGTGCCAATGGGAACCCGGTGCGCCGGAACCATTGTGAGGATACTCGAGAACCCGGAACGGAGGAACCGAGGTTGGGTGAGTTAAAAAGGATGTTTTGGAAAAAGGAATTAACGACATGGTTCATGACGAGTCTTAGGAGTTAACACCAACAATATTTATGTAACGATGGTAGCATTATTGTCTTTTATAGCTGCTTATATACTTACCATGTGGAAATCGATGTTTTATTATGATCTTTGTTCATAAGTTAAGGGTTAGTAAGTAGGATTTTATTATTGAGCCTTCGTAGCTCATGGTGTTACCTTGTGGTAACCCTGACATATTATATGGGTGGCGACGCCGGTATAATATGTCAGATCTGATAGACGAACAGGGTGAACTCTTCACTTTGGAGGTGTTCGGAGCCGAAGAACTCGCTAGGATGGAGGAACAAGAGGAGTAGTAGTTAGGAACCCTAGTTCCCTATTTGTTTCCTATTTTGTGGTTAAAATACTCTTACGAGAGTTATGATGTAATAATGAGCAGTGACTCTCTTTATTTTCTGTAATAAATTATCCTTTTAACGTACCTAAAATTAGGGGTGTTACACCAGGTGTCAACGGAATTCGGTGTTGCACTATGTCAGGGTCGATGCCAGGCAAATCTGCATGAGACCAAGCAAAAACCTCGAAGTATTCTTTGAGCATTTCGATTGTACCAGCGTGGTCTTCTGGGGATAGATTTGAACCAATTTGCATCATATGAGGGTCATTCTCGTCTTTCAAATTTATTGAAATTACTTCTTATTTTAAAGGCTGAGCATGCCTTTCGTCTTCCCTTTCGATGAGGGAACGCAACTCAGTCGGGATATTCCCGTCGAAGTCTATTCCTTTATCATCGGGATTGACACACTTTTATGTAAAAGTCAACGAAGTAATCAGAAGTAGGATCATGCATTTCATAAAACTCGGAAGGGCTGCCAAGTACAGTCGACTCGAACTCGAAATAAAAGCTATGACGTGGAGGGCCGAGAGGCATAAGCTTCGACTCTAAGCTAGACTTAGACTTGACAGACTCTGTGTCTAATTTAGATGTATCATCGATGCATGTTAGGCGAGGAGTAAAAATGCAGTTATTAATACTACCCTTTGCTTCCATGATGAGGGAGGTAGGGTCCTCGAGAGTGTCCGGAGAGTCGGGCCCAAGCATTAACACCTCAGCTTCCTCACCATTGCCAACCAAACCTACTTAGGAGAACAACATCTCCAAGCTTCCCTGATCAAAAGTCTTCAACCAGTCAGCTTTCTCCTTGATCTTGGCCAGCTGTTTCTTGAATTCCTCTTTAGCTAGCTCCTCCCTTGCTATAGCCTCCTCATCGTCAGATCAGGTGTCTGCAGCAAAGATCTAGAAGCCCAGCAGCCAATTGCGTGTCTCTGGATCCCAAAATGGCTCGATCTATCCCAACTAAGCAGTTCCTCCTCCTTGGCGGACAAAGTAGCTGTCAGGGTTACCATAAAGGGTTTGAAATTTTCTCGTATCGTTCCCTAGTTTGGCCTTTTTGGCAGGAGGAGTGTATCCCAGACCAAAACGGCCTTCGGTAAAGCGAAAGCTAAGGAACTCAGCGATCCCTTGCTGGTTAATCTCGAGCCCCAGGCCAGGCATGAAAGACATCTTTCTCATGATCTCGAGGGCAGCGGAGTTGATGACAAAGTCGTCATCTATGGTCATGGCAAGGACCGAGCCGAATGTGTCAAACGAGAATCCTCCAAAGTCTGTATCCTTTTCTCCATGCATTATCCCCAAAACAGGTGTCCATCGTCCTTGAGCGGGCGGATCCCAGAGTCCCCGCAGATGGTCAAAGTACCAGAAAGAAGTCCAAGCATGACTTTTTGGTACAACGTTGAAGGTACCGCCATGATATTCGATCTATGCAGCCATGGCCTACCCAGCAGTAGGTTAAAGGTAGCAGGGATGTCGACCACGTGAAACTCTATGTCCATCTCAAAGCCCTCAGCATCGAGTTTGAGCATCAAGGTCCCCGCTACCACACGACGCGTACTGTTGTATGCCTTGACTGCCAAGTTAGACGGCGTGAGGTCATTCTTGGTAAAACCAAGACGGTATGCAACCCTCATTGGGAAAACATTAATGGCGGAGCCATTTTCAATGAGCACAGTTGGAATCCAACGGCCGCTCTTTGTGACATTTGCAACATCCCACCAGGAAGAGGTGTCTACAAAATCCCCGAAGTTGGTTGGCTCTTCCTCCAACTTGTGCTTCCCCTTGTCGACTGATGCCACGATTGTTGACGAGTCTTGCCCCAGAGCTATTTCCCATCCCAAATCTTCCATTACCAGCCCTTCCCAAAAAGTCGGCTCCTGAGCAGCAGCTTCCTCAAAAAGCGTTCCCAGGTTGGTGACGAAATGGCACATCTCAGAAACCTCCATCCACTAGAGCAAAGTTAACGGTCCAGATTTCATTTCCCATGTTTATGTCAACAACTTTGTCTGTGTCCCAAAGATCAGCTGGTGGCGGAGTTTTGCCCAGGTCCACGATCTCATCTACATCGCACAGGTCATCAGGTGGCGCATCTAAAACCATGATTGAGCAGTCGTCGCTAGGGGCCACCAACGAACACGGCAGTTCTGAGGGTACGATGTTGACAATTGGGTCGCACCCATGGATAGCATCTAAGACGGAATCTATTAGCGGCAATGCAGCCCCTAGCTGACGGTGCTCATCGGGAACAATCTCCCCTTCGACGTAGTAGCTCAAGTACTGCTCATCTATATTATCACTAGTGCCGACTCGCTCCATGTTGAAATTTTGGTTCCAGGCTAACTGCGCTGCATTAGGCTCCGGTTCCCACACGTATTTCTTGGCTTCCTCCTCGAGCGTAGCTGAGTCAGGCTAATGGAAGAGCATGAACAGTGAAAAACCATCCAACGGATCTGCTTATGTTGCATTCCATTCACCTTCCCAATGATTCATCCATGCTTGATCAACAACTGAAACTGGAGGGAAACCCATAAGGTAGCGCTCATTCCAATCATTGGCTAGCTCTTCCCATTCCTTCGCCTTATCTTCCATGTTTCAACCAACTACCAGCATGTTGATACCGAAGTCCACCGAGATAGCCACGACTGGTTTGGGATAGCATTCTGAGTTTATATGGTTAGTGGGGTTGAATATGGTGGAGCTAGGCTGGATTATAGAGGAGGTGAGGGTTATCTAGTTAACTTGAGGGTTGGTATTGTGTTTGGGCATGGAATTGGTGATGACATTGGGTTTAGTAGGTGGGGTTGGAAGGGTGCCATTGCCTACCAAATCTTGTATTGCATGACGAAGACGAAAGCAAGAGTCAGTGTGATGGCCGGGCATTTGATGATAGGCACAAAAAGCATTCGGGTTATGGCTAGGAGGTGGATTTTGAGGGAGTGGGGTTGGAGCTAGTGGCTTGAGGTGACCGGTTTTGACTAACTTTTCCAATACCGAGGAAAGTGGGCCTCGAAATTGGCAAAGTTTCGGGGTTGGTTTCGGTTTCGAGGTTTCTGAGGGGTTTGAACTTGATTAACATCAGCGATGTGACTGGAGCTTTGCATAGTAGTATTGTTGCTGGCAGATGTTGCATTGGCATAGTTGTTACCACCAAACAGAGCAGTGTTATTCCCAGTGTAAGCGCGAGACTAGGACTTTGAAGCTGAGGTAGAGGAAGAGGTATCACTCCATGGCAAAATTCCAGTCTGGAGAGCTTCTTCGATAGCAAGGCTGGACTCGAAGAAAGTATCGAAACTCACTCCTTGAACAAGCACAAGGTTTTTAGCAAAGTCAGGCTGCAAGTTGCAAGAGATGATGCGAATCTGGTCCTTTTCGCTCGGGCGATCGGTCATGAAAGCTGCCTTGGCCCTTCATCTTTTGACAAAGTCTGCAAAAGACTCCTTTGCGTTGATCTTGGTCGATTCAAGCTCTCATGTGGTCATCTTGAGCTAAGCATTGTAACTGTACTGGGCATTGAAGGTTGTGCCAATATCCTCCCATGTTCAACGTTTGGAAATGTCAAGTGACAGGAACCATTGGAAAGCGGGGCCGGCCAACGTCTACGGAAATAACTGAGCCATCGCTTCTTCCTCAACCCCATGCAATGAAATTGCACCGTGATAAGCTAACAGATGAGTCTTTGGGTCTCCCAACCCGTCAAACTTTGCAAAGTCCGGTATATTGAACCTGTCAGGCAACCTAGCATTTGGAAATGGGCAGAGACGGTCCATGTCCAAACCTCCAGCACCAATCTTTTAGGACTAGGAGACCGTTTCTTTGAGCTTTGCCATCTTGGCAATTAGGGCAGCCATTTTTGGATTCGAGGCACGATGTTCAATCAGAGGAGCTTCCTTAGCAGCAGGTTCATGCTCACGCCTTTCGTCGCCCCCTACAATTGGGAGCCTTTCTTCGATTAAAGCACGCAGATTGGCCATGGAGGTCCCGGTTTGATCAGCCCTTTGCTATATAATGGCCAAATTGTGCTGAAGATCCGCCAAAACAGTAACAAGGTTCGGAGGTTAGACATCCGCCATGTCTAGAACTTCTGTTTTGACCAACTTTGGTGACGCGGGTGAGGATGGAGTAGTCGGTGGAGATTTGTGTGGAGTAATCGATGGTGAGTACTCCCTTGACAAAGTATAGGCCTGAGCTTCCATTGTGACTGACTGAAAAGCAAACCCCCAAACAAATCCTCAGACAGACCTGGAGGATTTTCTCAAGTAGGTTTGGCCCTTAATTGTGAAGCTTCCCATGGTGATGCAGCAGTTTATTTGAAAGGATAGAAAAATGCGCATGTCAACGTCGTCAGTGTCCTCCTAGACTCTAGAACTAGAGAGAGTCCAACTCATGACATTCGGACGCTGCCCAAAATCCTCGAATTTTCTTTTCAACAATGTATCCTTAATTGGATCGACTATCACTAAGAGATACCAAAACAGCCTAAGACTTGGCTATTCCTTTCTTGAAGTTTCAATGCTGGAGTTAGGAACAACTCGGTGTAGATGACGTGATACCATAACCGAAATGACGTAAGCAGCACTGTGCAGGAGCCTGAGCGGTGTAAGTGATTAGCATTTTTAACCTAGGTTGTGTAAGTATCACGACATTCTCTCTGTTGGTCTTGGTTTTCTGTTTGAAACCTCGATCGGGTTTTAGACAAGGACTTTAGAAGTCTTGATTTCCTAAAGTCTCGTTGATCCAAGGACTTTGAAAATGGTCAACGTGCACCATCAAGGTGCATGACTCTTCATCGGTTCAAGGCAACGTCCTAATAAACATAAGGCGGACTCGACGAAAGACAACCTACAAGCTGCCCTAGCATGCTCCTACGCAAAACGAATGAATGTATGTACAGGCATGCGATATGGAAAGCGGTAACACATAGACAGTATATGGGGTTAGATGCAAGAAATCCTACCCTACAGGTTCCTGTCTTAGGTTGAAAGGTTCTAGTACTTTGTACGCATGTAGAGGCCGTTTTGGTTTAAAGGGGTTCCTCTGACTAAAGCCGCGATATACCTCCCATTGCAATGCGTGTAGCAAAGCAATGGTCAAACAGTAGTACGACTCATCGTCGTCCAAGGTTGTTGGGCATTCGAGGACCCCGGGCTCCAATAAATTATGTTGGTTATCCGAAACACCTCAACGAGGCTAACCAATATCGATGCACATAAAGAACACCAAAGAACGGTTTGAATGAGAGAAAACGCAATGTTTTAAAAAAAAATGTCTTTTTAAGCTTGGCTCACTTTTATTAATTGACTTTTGGAGAAAACTACATAAGTTAACAATAGTAAAAGCCCCAGTTCGGATTGGTCGGATGCTGAGATCCTTTTATGTTATCATTCTGTTCTTCAATAGCGCGGAGCGTACTGTTTAGACAGACTTTTGAAAAAACTTGTTTATTTATATATTAATTGCCAAATATCAATCAACGCAATGGATCCCCAGCAGAGTCGCCACTGTGGGCACGCACCCTGGAAAATTTTTACGAAAAAAATTTGGGTGTGGCCCTTTTTGGAAAAGCGCGGTGAAACGCTTCGATTCAGAGTGGCCACTCGGGCTTTAGCGGTGAAATACCCATGGAACCGAACTTGAAACGCTTGCTACGTTGTTTGATTTTGAAAAGGCTTGTAGACTGGACCGTCATCACCTTCGATATTTGAGGTTTGGGAGCCAGGTTACGAGAGGGGAAGGGTTTTATGGCACCCCTCTCGCCCAATCCAGAGATCAGTCTCTACTCGGGCATTTTATAAAACATTTACATTTTTCTCTCGTTAATCATTCTTTAAGCCAGTTAAGACAAGGGAACAGTTAAAAGGGATTAAAATTGTGACAAGTTTGTAATATGTGACAGGATGATATGGATGATTGATTGAAATAATGACTAATAGATTGAGAACAAGCAACTGTGAGCGTTTTAGATAAACTGGAACACACTGACCCGGAATAACGCACACAGGAAATAACATGCATGCATTGGGCAGGCCACTGCATACAGAGACGATTGGCGTATGTCACACGAGCACTGGCGTGCACCGGTAGACCTAAGCTCTCAACTTCTATTTCTTAACCCTCTAGGCTCTGGAAAGGACTAGTGCACACCAAGGACAAACCATGCAGTTTATAGCAAAATATATACAGAATACAAGCAGATAAATGAATTTAAAGAAATGAAACAGTGGGAACACCCCATAAACAGTGTGGGGAAACAAACAGAGGCTAAGGCTAAGGCTAAGCTACCATACAAGGGCCAGCCACCGGGCTGGATATAACTGTTGTACGCCAGTGGTAAGGCACCATACGCCAGTTATATCTCTTGTCCTGTGGTTGGTTTTGCATCATCTAGGCTCTGAATCATGACCAGAAGAGTCCCAGAGGCCTTCTAAAGCACAGACAACAAATAAATAGCTATGCAATACTGAAGTACAAAAAGCAATAAACTAGTTATTAGCATGCCATAAAGTGATGAAAGGAGAATGAAAGTAGAAAATGAGCGATCAATGATCCCCACGCCAGTGGTGCACATACTACGATAACTGGCGTACAGCTTAATATTACTGGCGTGTGCCACTTACCACTCCACATGATCCCTGAAATTTGGCCAGCTTTAGGGCCAGGACTAGTATTGATTACCAGCCTTGACCTTACAAGCCCCCCTCAGGGGTTAGAACAGAGAGTTTAACAAAAGGTGGTATACCTTTGGATTGAGTTTTGATGGAATGTTTGAGTTTGAGCTTGGTATTTGGAAGGTGTAGGATGAGTGTGTGGGTATGGATGATGTATGTAGGGGCTGCTTGCTTACTCTTTCAATGGAGGAAAAGAGAGGAAACAAGAAGACCAATCACAAAGAGAGAAAAAGACTTTAAAACTCTTAATGGGAGTAAGCCCTTGCACATGAATCCAAGGGGAGTATTTATAGTCAAAGAGTGACTGAGAGAGAGGTGTAACCAGTTGAGTTTATGGCTGGTTGGGTTAAGGAGGACTTGGCTTGAAAGGGGTTGTAGGAGAGAGAAGGAGATAGCTCGGCCTCTTTGCAATCATCAGAAGACTGTGCAATGTAATTCTTTTGACTAAGGAATAGTTGTAAACTCTTATCTCTCGTCACATGAAACTTATGTTAATTTAGGGCTGTTGAGCCAATGATGTAATATTTTGGAATCTAATGGACTTGGAAGCATAATTATGGGAATGGAAATACATTAATCTTTTGGGTATCGTATGAGATATAGTGAGGTTTTATTTATGGAAATCATTTATACTTATGTTGAAAATCGAGGGTTTGACAAGTTCACACAAAGCCTGTAACGCCCCTAATTTTAGGTACGTTAATGAAAGAAATTTATTACAGAAATATCGAGTCATTGCTCATTATTACAAAACGGCTCTCATAGGAGCAACTGAAGTTCAAAAGACAACAAAAAGGAAACTAAGGGGTCCTATTCTATGGCTCCTCTTGCTCCTCCAACCTAGCGAGTTCTTCTGCTCCGTACGCCTCCAAGGTGAATAGGTCGCCCTGTTCGTCTATCAAATCTGACATATTATACCGGCGTCGCCACCCATATAATATGCCAGGGTCACCACAAAGGCAACACCATGAGCTACGAAAGCTCAATAGTATAATCCTACTTACTAACATCGATTTCCACATGATAAGTACATAAGCAGGAAAATAAAGACAACAATCATGTTCACATTCGCTTGTAACTACCGTTTGCGTTTGACTCATCGTTAACCTTTTCATTGTTACCCTTTATCAAAAACACCTTTTTAACTCACCCAACCTCGATTCCGCCGTTCCGGGCTCTCGAGTATCCTCACAATGGTTCCGCCGCACCGGGTTCCCATTGGCACACAATGCATTGGCTCCGTAACACGGATAACCAAGCCATACACACCCTACCTCGATTCCGCCGTTCCGGTCTCTCGAGTATCCTCACAATGGTTCCGCCGCACCGGGTTCCCATTGGCACACA
>BPLS01000708.1:416623-439963 GCA_019656275.1 Rhododendron kiyosumense
CTCTCTCTCTCTCTCTCTCTCTCTCTCTCCTTGCAAGGTATATATATATATGTATGCATATGTGTCATAAAATGGAAGAAAATCCAATAAAGAATAGGGTTTCTTGGTACTTTGAAATCCAAGTGGATTCAATGCTAGGATTTGCCCACCAACTCAATAAATAGGCAAGGGTACCCTAGGAAATATAATAATCATCTTAGGTACTAATATATATATACACACACACATATATATATATATATATATATAAGTGGTTGAAATCCCAATAAAAAAATAATAAAAGGGTACTTTGGTAACTGTGCACTTTTGATTAAAATAATGGTACTTTCCCATGTGATTAAAGAAAATGCTTAATTTAATGACCCAATAGTACTTTGAAAGATTTACCCTTTTATCCAATGGACAAAACTTCCCCTAACATCTATTATCCAATGGATAATAGTTATTAGGCCACAAAAAATAATAAAGTAATCAAAAAGTACAATAAAGTAAGTTTACTTTTTAATATAAACAAATGGGATTCTATTACCCAATGGATAATAGTTCCCCTATCCATTATTGTCCAATGGACAAAGAAGTAATCCAAATTGATTAAAAGAAAAAGAATATTAAAATTTAAAGTCTAGGGTTCAAAAGGGTCAAAAGTTCCAACGAGGGGCAAAACGGTCATTTTGCCAAGACTAGGTAACTTTTCGGTTTAGTTACTCTAACCGGATGGTTAGATGCTAACTAGGCTTGCTAAATAGGACTAAAGTGCAAGAAATGAAACTTGAGGGGCCAAAGTGCAATTATGGCAAAATTCAAGAATTAACGTAATTCAAGCAATAAAAATAAATAACTCGAATAATAAAATAACTTTTTATTCAATAAAATTCAGAGTTATTACAAAGCCCACCTAAAAATATACAAACACTCAAAAAACCGGGCATAATCATTTCATAGGTGCATGATTTCATAGATATAAGTGCCTAAATAGGACATATTAGAGCGTTAGAGGCATGGTTTATTCCATTTTCAACTTGATGCTGTGCTTTGTCTTATTTTTGTATTTCTTATAGTTACGCAGGACAAAAGGTGGTTTTTGTGCCAAGTTTGGATCACAAAGCCTTGAGGCCATGTTGGACGTTACCGTGGAAAGTCATGACGAGTGTGTGAGGTGTCGGATGACATGATGGGGACGTCGGGTGCCAAAGTTGCATGCAAATCATGTAAATCTCACTAACGTAGGCGGTAGGGCTACAACTCAAAAGTGTAGTCCTACAGAAAGCACCACGAGCGGAACAAGGAAACCCGTAGCGCTAGAGTCATTCCTTGTAGCGCTACCGATGGCCTTAACAAGAAAAGGTTGTGTTTTGTTAATTTAAATTCGGTTTTCGGGGAAAAAACATATAAATAGCTTCCGGCCCATACTTCATTTTTGGGGTTCAGAACATTACATAGTAGCTTTTTCTTAAGTTGTTTCTTTCCAAAGCTCTTTACCTTCAAGTTTTTGATGATTCGTTCAAGTATTCATAGTTTGGTAACTCCTATCGATTTCTGCTCTTCATTAAAGTTATTCATTTGTGTTTGTTTAGTATTGATCTATTGTTTATTTTCTTTCTCCAGTATTAGAAGCATGATTCAAATTAGGGTTTCTTCTTTTTCATGCATAATGATTAGTGAGTAGTCGTATAGGTAGGGTCGCAGGGTGATTAGCACACTGTGGCCAGTTCGGGCATTGCTCCTATTTTCAAACAATAAAAAAATGATTTCAGATTGGAAAAATACTTCCCGTAGATGAACCCGGGTATTGTCGAAGCCTATGTGAACAGGGGAATGAGGGTCCAAAACTTATTCTCCGATGCGCATGGGTAAACGGCGACCCTAAGGTTTTGAATCTTGCGGGGTATCTTTTTCAATATAAAATTGAACATTTTTAAGAACATCGAATGGAGCAGGTTAATCCAGACTAGTTATGAGAGTCATGAACCCTAAGACCGTACCTCCTTTTAATTATTTGAAAAGAATAGTTGTTTCCTTAAGTTTTAGTTAATCTCAATCAAATTGACAATGGGTGGCTACCTAAGAGCCCGTTAAATTAGTAACAACCCGAGTTTTTAATCAGCACACATCACTATCTTTATGGATTCGACTCTAGTCTTACCGGATATTATGCTACATCAGTCTCCGCCCTACGCTTGGGGCAACTCATTAATTTAGGACTAGAAAATTGTCAAGCATTTTTGGCGCCGTTTACAAGGACGGTAACGTGTGTTAAGAATTCGGGTGGTTATTTTTATTTTGTTTTTTTTTAAGTTTCTTTAGTCTTGTCGAGTCAACATAGGTAGAGGTAAGCAATCCTCCGTAGTAGGAAAGCATTGACCTCTAAAACCTAAGTACTATCGAGATAATACCAGGCGTCTCGCAGCCATTGAGAGATAACTGAGAGTAGCCATGGAGGGAGAGTCTTTTAGTGGTGATTTGTTTGATATCGGTGGCCTTTTTGTTGATTTAACAATCGAGCCACTAGTGGCAGAGCAACTGAGGTCGATGCGTGAGCACATGCATCCTGAGGGACCATTCTTCTCGGTCCAATAGTTCTACCGACCGAGACGCTGGAAGCAGGTGTTCCTTTCACCATAAAGCCTAGTACACATAATGCATTTCCCCTGATTTATGGGAAAGAGAATGATAATCCGTATGAGCACGCCCGTTATTTTGAGGGGTTGGTGCGCACCCTTGCCACCACTCTTGAGAGGGAGAATGCTTGCCTTAAGCCTTTCCCAGTCTCGCTCAAGGACAATGCAGATAAGTGGCTGCGGATGCAGAAGCCACAGTCTCTCACGACGTGGGCTGCTATCCGAGATCTATTTTACAAGAAATATTTCTCAGAGATTAAATCGAAGTACCTGACTCACCAAGTTCAGTCGTATAAGCAAAAAGAGGGTGAGTCGTTTTTAAGGTGTTGGGAGCGGTTCAAGGACTTGTTGTTGTCCTTACCGCATCATGGGTTCGTGAAACACCAGTTGGTGTCATTTTTCTATTTGGGCTTTGGATATTTTGATGGCCCAACAGATTGTGTACCTCTATAAAGAGGAGGATTTTCTAGATAAGTCCCGGACGATGCGTGGGACTTTCTAGACAAGTTGGACTAGAAACTTCGAAGCTAGGAACCTTTCGACCTCGGTGATAGGGCCATGGCTGCATAGGGACCCAGTGGGTCTGACATTTTTCCTTCAAGTGTGTGGGAGCACAATGTCCAGTCTCAGATGGACAAGATGGCTAAACACTTAGAGGACTTAAAGCTTACACAAGTTTATCAGGTGAATAAGGTAAGAGTCGAGGAGGTGTGTGCGTTATGTGAGTGTCCTGGGCATTTAGTCACTGCCTGCCCTACATTCCCCATTGATAAAGATGCCTACCAGAGTAATCAGGCTGAGGTGAACGTGATTAATTAGCGTTGGGACCCGTATTCAAATACCTACAATCCAAGGTGGGCCCAAAACCCACTTCTGGGTTGGAGGGATCAAAAAGCCCCGGTGCAACCCCAGGCACCCCCTCAGTAGCAAGTATAGCAATTCCGACTTCCTTTTGGCCAAATTACCCAGTTCTGTTACCCACCTCAGCAGCAGCAGGGGTTCGATCCTTCATCTTTTGAATCACCCCCAGGTATTAACCATCCCCTGCGGGATGAGCAGACTGATGAGATGATGAAGGCTTTCATGCAGTCTCGAATTAGCTTTACTGAGCAAACCAAGCAAGCAATTGGTGACATTAGGACCCAATTGACCCAGTTGACGGTGGCAGTTGGACAAGTCCAGCAGGAGAGAAGGGAAGGTTTCCTTCTCGACCTCAAGTCAATGCCGCCGGTACTCATTTTGTGGGCGATTCTTCTGGCTTGAGAATTTAAACCCTAGTCTGGAAGAGGCTAAGGTGATCACCACTCTCAGAAGTGGGAAAGTGATCGACAAGGACATACCTCCAAAGCAAAAATCAGTTCAACCCCAGGTGCCGGTAGCCATTCCAGTAGTCATTCTAGACTTGGGAAGTGCTCCTGAGGAAGAGAAAGAGGTGGAGTCTCCTGAAGTGGTGGTGCATGCACCTGCAGTCCCCACGACTCCGTCGCCACCTGAAGTGGTGGTGCATGCACCTGCAGTCCCCACGACTCCGTCGCCACCCATTGTTCCTTATCCAAATCACTTGGTGGCGAAACCTAAGGTCAATGTGAACTTTTAAATGCTTGAATTATTTAAGAAAGTTCAGTTTCCTATCTCTTTGATGGAAGCCATTGATGCAATTCCTCAGTTTGCGAAGGTCTTGAAGGATCTATGCACATCAAAGCGGAGAACTAAGAGTCAGGACAAAGTGCTTATGACGGAGCAAGTGAGCTCCATTCTTCACATTGAGATCCCCACCAAGTGTAAAGACCCTGGTTGTCCCACCATCCCTATCGCTATCGCAAGCCACAAATTTGATAAGGCTTTGCTGAATTTAGGAGCAAGTGTCAACTTGCTCCCATATTCGGTATACTTGAAGCTTGGCTTAGGCAATTTGAGAGCCACACCAGTCATGCTATAGTTGGCTGACCGAAGTGTGCGAATTCCAAAAGGGGTGGTGGAAGATGTTTTAATTCAAGTGGGCAAGTTCCTTTTTCCAGTTGACTTCATCGTCTTGGATACTTGTCCGATACTGGAGGTCTTTAAGAAGACTCCTATCATCCTTGGCCGTCCCTTTCTAGCCACCTTCAGTGCTATCATGAATTGCAAGACTAGACAAGTCCAACTGTCGTTTGGGAACATGAAAATGGAGGTGAATGTTTTCAATGTGGATAGTTGGGTTGAGGATGATGAGGAGGTGAGTTTGATTGACACGCTGGTACAAGAGCATGTCAATAGTGTGTTATACAAGAATCCTCTAGAGATAGCCTTAACCGCCGAAGAGGCGTCATTTTTAGATTCTCCAGAGGTAGGGAGTTTAATGGAGATGCTTGCAGTGGAGAATGTGTGTGGCGCCACTTGGAACCTAGTTCTTGAGCCGTTGGGTGCCCCACTTCCTAAAGCTCTCCCATCATCGGTCCAGTCGTCTAAACTAGAGTTAAAGCCTCCGCTAGACATGCTTAAGTGTGCCTTCCTTAAAGGCGATGATACTTTTCTGGTGGTGATATCCTCATCCCTCAAGGCGGATTAAGAGGCTAAGTTGCTTGCCTTGTTGAGAGAGCATGTAGGCGCAATAGGCTGGACAATAGCGGATTTACAGGGTATTAGTCCAACAGTGTGTACACATTGTATTTTTCTATTTGAGGACGTGAAAGATGTGGTTTAGGCTGAGGTGTTAAAGCTCCTGGATGTAGGTATCATTTACTCGATAGCCCATAGTGAATGGGTAAGCCTGGTGCAAGTAGTGCCTAAAAAGGCAGGAGTGACCATCGTGAGGAACGGTGAAGGCAAGCTGGTGTCAACCCGTGTTCAAACCGGGTGACGAGATTGCATAGATTACTAGAAGCTCAATGTGAGCACCCGAAAAGACCACTTCCCTCTCCCTTTCATTGATCAAATTTTGGAGAAAGTGGCTGGCCGGGCTTTCTATTACTTCCTGGATGGGTACTCTTGCTACAATCAAATAGAAGTAGCCATGGAGGATCAGGAGAAGACCACCTTCTCATGTCCTGGGTATGTTTGCCTACCGTCGCATGCCTTTCGACTTGTGCAACGCTCTCGGAACATTTTCAAGGTGCATGATGAGAATTTTTAGCAACATGGTGGAGAAGATCGTGGAGGTGTTTATGGATGATTTTTTGGTTTTCGGGAATTCATTTGACGAATGCCTCGAGAACTTATGAAAGGTCTTGCAACGGTGCGAGGAGAAGTAGCTTATGTTTAATTGGGAGGAGTGCCACATTATGGTGACCCAAGGTATTGTGTTGGCACACATTGTCTCGTTCAAGGGTATTGAGGTGGACAAGGCAAAGATTGATTTGATCACAAATCTTCCCACTCTAAAGTCTGTAAAAGACATTCGGTCTTTCCTCAGTCACGCTGGTTTCTACTGGCATTTCATTATGGGATTTAGTGTTATCTCTCGGCTGTTGTGCCATTTACTGTCGAAAGATGCACCCTTTGTGTGGTCTGAGGCATGTGAGGAGGCATTTCAGACGTTGAAGCAAAGTCTCACTACTCCGCCGATCGTGCAACCTTCGGATTGGAGTTAGCCCTTTGAGTTGATGTGCGACGCTTCTGACTATACTGTCGGGGCCGTTTTAGGGCAACGACGAGGGAAAGATCCGTCGTGTACTATGCGAGCAAGATGTTGAACGAGGCACAAATGAAATACACTACTACCGAAAAAGGAATTACTCGTGGAGGTGTTTGCCTTAGATAATTTCCTGTCCTACATGGTGGGTTCGCATGTTGTGGTGTATACCAATCATGCAGCCTTGAAGTATTTGATGACCAAGCAGGATGCAAAGGCTTCCCTTATCCGATGGATTCTTTTGCTGCAAGAATTCCACCTTAAGGATAAGAAAGGGGTGGGGAATGTAGTGGCCAACCACCAGTCTCATCTGGAGTTTGAGGACCCCACCTCTCATCTCCCCATCGTGGATAATTCCGCAAGACAAGCAATTTTTCGCTGTTAATACGTGCCCTTGGTTTGCAGATATCACCAATTATTTGGTGACTAGGTAAATTCCACCCCATTGGTCTACAGCTGAGAAGCAGTGGTTTTTTAGGGAGGTTCGGCAATATATTTACGATGATCCATATGTGTTCAAGTATTGCGCGGACCAAATTGTGCGCTGGTGTGCCCCCGAGGCTGATCAGAGGGGGATTCTAGAGTTTTGCCACAGCGAGGCATTCGGAGTTCATTTTGTGGGCTACCATAACCCCGGGTGGATCGGGGTGGCCCAAAAAATATGTTTTTGATTTGAAAATTTTGAAGAGTCACCATCCGGATTTATGGTTTGCAACCCGAGAAACCGCTTTAGTTTGAAAATAATTGATTGATTTTGAAAACCAAAGATTCGTTTAAGATTTGGAAGCCATGTTACAAAGGGGGAAGGTTTTTATGTTACCCCCTTCACTCGATTTGAGATCGGTCGAACATTTGTGGGATTTTCAAAAAATATTTTGTTTCATTGAGCAATTAGCAAGTATTCACGAGTATATCAGATAAGAGGGTGCATGAATGTGCTGATGTACAGTGCATATTGATGAGATGATCCAATATGAAAAATGCTTGAAAAATGAAACTGTTACTGAGAACACTCCCGAGTGCTCGGGAATGCATTCCTTAGCGCTCAGGAGTTCTGATATCCCATCCTGCAAATTTTGGTTAGACAAATATACTGAAATGTTTACAATAGTTATACATTGTTAGTATCATGCATCAATGCTTAGCAAAGAATTTAAATGGTTAGGAACTGATCATGGCCATCTATGTAAACAACCCTGATTTTCAGTAGGTAAAAATTTCGTTAAATATTTGAATTTTATTGTCATTGCTTTTAATTTCCAAAGTTTGTCATAATTACGTTTTTGCCCTTCAAATTTGATTTCTTTGCGCTTTGGCCTACTTAGCAAGCCTAGCTAGCTTCTAACCATCCGGTTGGAGAAACCGAGCTAGCAAGCCACCTAGTTACTTTTCCCTAACCACAAAATGACCGTTTTACCCCTCATGAACCTTTTGAACCCTAGACTAAGAATTTAATATTCTTTTCTTTTTATTTATTTTGGTTTTAATCTTTGTCCATTGGACAATAAATGTTAGCGAAATTATTATCCATTGGATAATAGAACACCATTTGTTTATATTAAATGTTTACTTGGTCAAAGTACTAAGAATATTAAAAAGTAACTTTTTGATTACTTTAAAGTACCTTTTTGGATTATTTTAATATTTAATCTCCCTAGCAACTATTATCCATTGGATAATAAAAGTTAGGGTGGCTATTATCCATTGGGTAAAGGTTAAATCTTTCACAAAGTACATGGGGTTATTAATTTAATCTTTCTTTTTAATTCCTATGTGGCAAAGGTACTACTATTTTATTATAAAAGTTACCTAATTACTATTGTCCATTGGACAATAGAAGTTAGGGAATTTATTACCCACTGGGTAATAGGTTGTTCTTCCACCCAAGCACATGGATTATTAAATTAGTATTTTCTTTTAACCCCATGTGTCAAGTACCCATTATTTTAATTGGAAAGTACTTAGCCTTTAAAAATCCTAAGATTTCATTAGTACCCTTTTACTTATTTTATCTAAGGGTTTTGATCTTCCTAGATTATTTGGTACATGTGTATCTAATATATTAGTACTAGGATGATTGTTTAATTAGCATTGTACACGTGCCTATTGATTAGTTTAATGGGAAAATCTTAGCCCTTAAGTCTATTTTTGATCTTTTGTACAAAAGTACCTTTACTTCAATTGTTTTCTTACACATGGTTGTGTGTGTGTATATATATATATATATCTGTGTGTGTGTGTGTGTGTGTACTTGAGCAAGAGAGGGAGAAGGAGAGGAGAGAGAGGCCGGAGAGAAAGAGAGAGGAGAGAGAGGCCGAAAGGGAGAGAGAGGGAGAGAGAGAAAGGAAAGAGGAAGGAAGGAGATTGGTTGTACCTTGTTTGATCTCCCTTGTACTTAAAATCCTTGGTTGTTACTCTTCCTAGCCAATATCTAACCTCCATGTACTTCTTTGATTTGTTTAACCCTAAAATCTTGTACAACTTATTCCTCCTTGCCCACCAAGTCTTGCAAGATTTCCCAAGATCAAATCTTGGTACCAAAATAGCCATGCAAGCCTAGGGTTAGTCTTGATCTTTCAAAGATCTCTTCCCAAGTGTCAAAATGAGACTTAGAGAGAGAGAGAGGAGAGGGCCAAGGCTTTGCCTATAAATAGAAGGTCATTCCAAAGCTTGAACTCACACCTCAAAGCATTTGCACTTCCTTCTCTCTAGAAATCTCGGATATCAGTTCCAGGCAGCCTACTGCCCTTCGAAAATCCTCATTTTTCTCCTGCTTAGAGTAGTTTTTAGAACTAACTTTCTTCTGGAAAGTTGTAGAAAACTTCGAAACCTTCAAGTTAGACCCGAGAACCACCCCAATAGGTTAAGGAATGACAAAGATATTGTCATCCGAAGTTCAGTAAAATTCTCGGATTTCCATTTCCAGACAGCTTACGGTCTTCTCTTTTATCACCGTTTTTCTCCAACCTAAAGTCATTTCTAGGATCAACTTCCTTCACGAGAGTTGTAGAGGGTTTCGAGATCTTCGATTTTGACCCAAGAACGACTCTATTCGGCCAAAGATTGACCGAGTTACTGCCATCCGAAGTTCGGTCCAGATTTGGAACTTTCACCGCCCGTAGAATTTTTCAACTTGCTTATTTCGGCCCCGACTAGTTTCGGATCAAGGTAGGATACTCTTACCCTATCCCTATGTATATGTACGATCTCGTATTCTTCCATTTTAAAGTGAGTTATCTTTATTTACTTTCCATATCACATATTTGTATTTTGATCTTTACGACGGTTATGAGCATGCATAGGTTGCTTGTATTACTTGTGATATATTATAGAGTTGGATGACTTTGTTAGAATGTTTCATGCTTGCTCTTGTCCTACCACGGAGTCTTTGCATGTAACGAGACACGAGAATCGAGAAAATAGAAACATGACACCTAGGGTGTGTTTGAAAAGGATGAAATGTTTTGGAAACCGCAATGTGGCCGGACTTGCCCATTGTTTGAGGCGTGTGTGTGTTCCAATGGGAATCCGGAGCGGCGGAACCATTGTGAGGGTGTGTGCGTTCCCATGGGAACCCGGAGCAGCAGAACCATGGTGAGGTATGGCTTGGTTATCCGTGGAGAGGAGCCAATGTAATGTGTGCCAATGGGAACCCGGTGCGGCGGAACCATTGTGAGGATACTCGGGAACCCGGAACGGCGGAACCGAGGTTGGGTGTGTGGCTTGGTTATCCGCGGCATGGAGCCAATGTCAAATGATTTTTGAAAGGTTAGGTGTGTGTGTGGCTTGGTTATCCACGGTACGGAGCCAATGCAAATGATTTTGAAAGATGGTTTTGTAAATGGAAATGATTGACACGGTCTACGATGAGTCGCGTAGGAGAAACACGGGAAAACTTGGACACCAACGTTAGATCGAGAATGTGGATGTGTTATCGTTATTAGTTTGATTTCTATGATCCTTTGTTTGTAAGTTATGGGTTAGCGGGTATGGGGTTACTCTATTGAGCTTTCGTAGCTCATGGTGTTACCTTTGGTGACCCTGACATATTATATCGGTGGCGACACTGGTATAATGTGTCAGATTTTGTAGATGAACAGGGTGAGCTGTACACCTTGGAAGCGTTCGGAGCCGAGGAGCTGGCTAGGATGGAGAAGCAAAAGGAGCTATAGTTAGGAAGCCCTAGTTTCCTTTCCTTTTGTACTGAAAGTACTCTTGTGAGAGTTATGTTGTAATAAAGAGCTAGACTCTATTTTTAAGTTTCTATAAAAATTATCCCTTTAACGTACCGTGATTTTGGGGGCGTTACAATCTAAACTCTGCTTCTTTGCATCTAAAATCAAAATGGTTAGGCTCTGGAAGAATGGGATCATTCTTAATACTAAAAATGACTTTTTAAAGGAATATTCAAGGAAAGATATGATTTTTCGAACTGATATCACTTTTGAGTGCTCGGGAGCAGTCCTAAACGCTCGGGAGTGTCCAAAGCGTATTTGAAACTTTTTATTTTGCAACTCTTTTGCCCTTGTTTTTATGCTAAGGCCATTCAACCACACACTCAACACAAAATACTGGAATGGGCTGAATGGCCTCCCTCAGAAGGATAACAACCTTTTGCTTTGAAAAGTAGAAGAATTCTACCTTCTTAAATGCAATCTTGCTTCTTGGATGGACTTTGAGGATGGAGAGGAGTGAAAAATTTTTTTTTCCAGGAATCAGGATTGAATGTAACTCCAAAGCTTCCTGAATTTTTCTATGACTGCTTGAAATTATTTTGATTTTCGACAAGATTTGAAAAGATGATTTTTCTTACAAGATGAAGTTTTTTTTTTTGAAAGTGAGAGAAGCAGAGGGAACAGACAATATTTCGTTGTCTCCCTAAATGTAGTAAAGGGGTTCCAATTTATAGGCCTTGAGAAATGATTTTAAATTTTAAAATTTAATTTGAAAATAATATAAAATAATTTGGGAGGGAATAAAACATGATGATCATTCTTCTGATATTACTGATAGAAGTCACTGTAGCAAGACGGAGCAGTTTGAATGAAACATGGCCATATGTTGCTGAAAAAGCTAGAAATTCATAGCAAAACAGTTGACCTGAGCGCTCAGGAGTGGTCCTAAGCGCTTGGGACAAACCTTCCTGAGCGCTCGAGAGCGAGCCAAAATCTGGGCTTTTGGAAACAAGTCCTGAGCGCTTGAGAACGATCTTGAGCGCTTGGAAATGATTTTATAAATTTTTTTTTGATTTTTGAAAGTTCGAGAAGCAAAGTCAAATCGCAACTGAGGCTTGTATTAATCTAAATTCATCATCGGGAGGCCAAAAGCCACAAATTAAGTAATTTCAAGAGGATAAAATTGGGGTGTCTACAGTTGCCCCTCTTTGGACGGCGCTCGGCATCATGTCTAGATACGAGTAGCGCCCAAAGATTGACACATCCCAATTCAAGCCATCCAGAGTCCTTAATCCAAAATCAAATGCAAACAGAAGATACGCGAATATTTGACAAATATTTGAAAGAAAATGATATGAGGTTGGGTCCTTTTGGATTGCCTATGTACCCTTTTTTGCAGGGATCAGACCACCCTATGTACCCGCACCTTCCAACTGTTACGATATTAACACACCATTTCCTCAAAAAAAAAAAATGTTTTGATAGAAAAATTCAACTGTTTTGTTGATCATTGAATAAAACATTAGACTGTTAGACAAAAACATAGCAATAATTAAAATCAAGTACTTTACTTCGAAGTAAATTCATATTGAGATTGAGATTGATTTTGTAAATCAATTTGAAAATTAAAATATTCTAGAAGTGAAATAACATGTGAGTAGTTGCAAACTTGGAACGAGAGCCCAAAAACAGGGCTACAAATCTGAGACCACTCCTGAGCACTCAGAAGTGGTCCTGAGCGTTTGGGACCACTGCTGGGCCCAGGGCTATTCATCTTCCCTTTTTAAAAACAAGGGTTTCAAACCCCATTCTCGAGCGCTTGAGAACCAGAGCGACCACGATCTCTCTAGTCACCCATGATCTCTCAACTCACCAATTCTCCACCAACCATTTCTCTCGCTCTCTCTCTCTCTCTCTCTCTCTCTCTATCTCTCTTTCTCCTTAAAACGAAACAAAATCTTTGCTCAAAAATAAATCGACTCGGGGATCTAGAAATTTCAGCCATACTACATTGGGTCGTGGTGAGAAGAAGGATGGACACTAGAGGGGAAGAAGAGCAGGTTGTAGACACCCCAATCCGGGCCTCTAAGGTTCTTTAAATTCTACAATGATGGAATAAAAGAAACAATACTTTTAAGAGCTTGAATGTGGACTCCCGAAGGCTAAAAACCTACAAAGCCCAAAGGCCCAGAAAAGCCTAAAAGTGTAGGATTGAAATCTGGAATACCGTACGGGTTACTTCTACACCGCATGGTACAATGAAATTCATTACACCGCACGAGGTCATGAAGTCAACCGCATGACATTTTGGAGAAAGTTCTGACTGGCTCAAGTGAGGAAAGCTGTTGGCCATGCACACTTGAGCCATGGCTCAAAGTCGGCTTGGCAGAGAATAAAAGCTGGCCTGGAAGTCACCTCTCCCATTTGCATTGATAATCCTTGGCCTTTGCCTATAAATACACCCTTATCTCAAGAGAAAAGGGCCCATGACTCCATTCTTACATACTTACTCCATCCTCTACACACATTTTCATATCCCTTTGTTTCTTGAAATCCCCTTTCTCCACCCATGTTTTTCTCAAAGCCCTGAGAAAGTTATCATTAACATTCTCTAGTCATCACCCTTTCTACCAAACATCCCCTCCTTTTTCTTTCAAAGCTTAGTATTCTACTAGCTTTGGACCTTTAATATTCCAAAACTGCAGGTTCTCAAGACATCCACACTCATTCACCCTCATTCATACTTCTTCAAGCCCATTCAAGCTCAAACCAAAGGTAAAACAAGTTTCCTTAGGTCAAGCTCAATCTTGACCCTGAGGGGACTTTTTGTAGTCATACTTGACACTTTTGGTTAAGAACTAACTCAAAAACTATTTTCAAAAACAAAAACAACCACTGTGTTAGGCACACTACACCGTGTGGTGTCCACTTACACCGCACGATGTAGTGTCCAACCTTGCACGGTATTTTGAAGCCTCTAGTTTGTTAGTTTTGACTGTTTTGATCATACTTTCTTGTTGTTAGATCTATTATTATTGCTCAGATGCTGTTGTAGGTATATTTCAGAATGAGGTTATACCCAGAAGTCGTGTTTTATCTTCTGAAAGTAACTTCTTTGATGGTCCAAATAGATCAAGTACATTAAAATGGTTTTTAATTAGAAAAATAAGAAAGTTGTTTAGAGTTAATGGCTTGGAGGGTATGACATTATTCTGAAATATGCTTGGAGTTGTATCAAACAATGTTCTAAATAACGTTGTGTGGGGTAACCAATGTGCCGTGTGAAGCTCTGAGTAGTAATAATGCCCTGACAAGGAGTCTGTACGACGCGCGGCATACCTTTAGGCCGTGCGAGGTATAAAGGTGTATCGATTGGTGTTTTGCATGATCAAGACAGTTTGCTATTATTCTGTTGTTCCATTTTTGCGCATCATCCCTTTTATCATCCACTGTACAGTAAGCACCACGAGCACATCAATGTGAAATATTAATCCTTGTTGCTCCCCCTTTTATTTGTTTATTAAGAGTTTGATTTTTCAAATGGTATTGGAAGTTTTCCCCTTTTTGAAAATGCCAAGTAGAGACCAGTTCTTACCGGGCGAGTGAGGTGCTTTTTCAACAAAACCTTCCTCAATTATAACGTGGCCCCCGGACCCAAAGTCTCAACGTTTTCGTTAGGCCAAAAGCCTCTTTTTTGCTTAAACAAAACTCTCAATTTCTCGAATCATCCATCTCAAAAATTCGGGTGGCGACTCTCGCATGCACTGGCCGGAGAGCCCACAGTGGCGACTCTGCTGGGGAATGAATGATTATTCAAAACTTTAAAACTTACTTTTAATTTCCGAAGAGTTGAATAATCTAAGAGGGCCAAACTTGAAAGACATTTTTGAATGGGGAATTTTCGATATCTTTTGGAAGATTAAACTCTCGTTATTTTGTACACTTCGAACTGCGCAGCCTCGCTAGTGTATTTTGGTGATCTTGCCCGGCTTGCTGGTGACAAGCTCTCTCGGGATACCTAGCAACCCCCGACCGTGATGAGTCATCGTACCATTCAATCGTTGTCTCGTAATACACTTGACAATGGGAGGTACATCTTGGCTCTAGTCCGGGGAACCCTGCTAAACCAAAATTGGCCTTTTGCACTTGTACATAACCATAGAACCTTCCCAACTAGGACAGGAACCCATGGTTAGGACTTACATGATATACCCTGTTTATGTGCATATCTCCCTGTACATACATGTCATCCATTCATCTATCGCATTCATGCAAGCTAGGGGATAGGACTCTAATAGGACGTTTCGTTCTTACTGTTTTTGAAAGGTTGCGGACACCAAATGAAGAGTCGTGCACCTTGGTGCACGTTGTCTAAACTTCACGAGTCCTAAAAGAACATTAAGACCTTGAGAAATCAAAATTTTACTAAGTCCTTGACTAAAGCCTAATCACAATAGTGAATAATTTAGAAACTATGCTGTGACACCATCCAGTCACGATATCACGTCATCCATTCTAAGTCATTCTGAGTTTAAAATAAAAATTTCAAATGAAAGGCCAGTCAAATACTTAGTTCATTTTGACGTCTCTAGGGATTTGTCGTTCTAGCAAAGGACACGTTCGGAAAAAAAAATAAAAGAGAACTCTGAGGATTGTCACAACCTAAAAATAAAACCTTTTCTCCGGTCAGTCTAGGGAGACTGTAAATCTATGGAGTTTGTGATAGAGTGTTTATCGTGTCCGAACAGCTCCCTTGGTTCAATACTAGCCTTAAAAGTGTGCGTATACGGATTCCGTTAGTCACATTGCTTTGTCTTGAATGGTCAAGATAAGGAGATTGGCTCTGGTTCCCCTAGGCGGTGGAATTTAACCTGCATGACAGTACCTACCTGAATTATCGAAAATCTTCTGTACAAACGCCTTTAAGTCTTAGGCTTAGCTTCTAGGAGGCATGAAGATGGTAGAGCAATTTGCCATGATTAGTTTTGAGTCACCCTTTTTTGCTTCATTGCTAGTTCTGAAACATTAGTTGATTGCAAGAAGAAACTGTACCCAATTGGTTTCGTCCGCTTTGCAGATTGGTTTCGTCCGCTCCACAGATTGGTTCACACGGACATCATGGAAGAAACACAGTTATTTGAGGTTGAAGTACTACAGGAAGAATAACCATCAACAGAAATAGCGCAAGAACTATTGGCAACAATACCACCCAAGGAACCTATATTGATGGCTGACCAACCAAACGGATCAAACGGGTTGGATGAAATTAGGCAGAACATGGCAAATCTGGATGCCCAGCTTAAGTAGTCAATTGCCAACGTTGATTCGCAGCTCAAGGCTTTTGTCAAAGCAATGCAGAAGAACATGATTGTGATGATGGAAACTATGCAAGAAATCAGTGATAAACTGCAGGAAAAGCCCCCCCCATAGCCCAAACAACCCAAAGGGGAAACACCAGCCACAGACTCTAACCCAGCTGCCCTCATTACTAAAATTGGTAAGCTAGAGGAGTCTGTTCGAAAAACTGAGAAGCTTGGAAAAGGAGAAATGGACATGAGTAAGCTGTGCCTGTTCCTAAATGCTAAATTGCCTGAAAAATTCAAGGGTATTGACTTTGCAAAGTTCGATGGCACTACTGATCCAAAAGCTCACCTCCAGGGGTATGTTGGTTCCCTCATGATGTGAGGGATTGAAACAGAAGCTATGGCACAACTGTTCCATGAGTCCCTAACCGGTCCTGCACTGTAGTGGTTTCTTACCCTTGAACCATCAAAGAAGAGAACCTGGGAGGATATTGGGACAGCATTTGTAGCCCAGTATGATTTCAATGTAGACTTGAAGATGACCATGAGGGAGCTTGAAAGTACCAAGATGGGTGACAAGGAAAGCTTTGCTGACTATGTGAAACGTTGGAGAGACAAGGCCGCGCAATTGCAAAACAAGCCAGATTTGAAGGAACAAATTTGGATCATTACAAAGAACTTGCCAAGTTCCTTGGCACAATACATGGTTCTCTCTCAGGCAGCTTCGAACTTTGAAACCTTCTATGACTCTGGGCTAGTTGTGGAAGAATCCCCGAGGGACGGTACCTTGGAAAAGAAATAATCAGCATCAAAGTCCAAAAGGACATACTCTGGGAACAACAATGCCCTCTTCGGAAATGCCAATTGTAGACACCCTATTCTGGACTATCTGAATCAGCACGTTTGCGGTCTTTTTTGTTACCCCAATGATGATAAACGGTTGGAAACTCCCCGAGGTCGATGGAAGGTCGTGAGCTTTGAGTGTTGGACCTCCTCCTTCAAGCCATTTCAAGCCCCTTTCAAACCCTTCAAAACCAGGGCCAGATAAGCCTCAGCAAAACCATACCTTGCTTACGCCACCTCCTCCTTGGCATGCACCAGGAATTCGCCACGTGTCGGACATCGACCGTTGACTGAGTTTGACCTGGCGCACGGCAGCTTGTAGGTGGCGTACGGAGGGTCAAGGCCGGTCAAATCACCCCTTTTCTGTCACGTGCTCGAGACTTTGTAACTGTCAGGGTACACTACAGAGCACCCTGATCATTTCACTCTACAGGGACGCCCCCTCTCTCTCCTACACACCCCATCAAGGCAAGTCCCATGCATTTAATGCATGGGAGGCTCCCCTCTAACCTAACTAGCCCCTTAACCCCAGCTGATTCCCCTGGCCTCAGTCCATCTCTCCACCATAAATACCCCCCTTGCATTCATTTGCAAGGGGTTAGCACATTCATTAGCCAAGGTTCCCCCTCCCCTTTCTTTCTCTTGCTTTCTCTTCTCCATTAAAGGAGTAAGCACAAGAGGAACACCCCTCTCCACTGATCAACCATCATACACCCTCCATTTTCAACCTCCAAAGCTCATTACCACTCCTCCATCTCTAGCACCAAAGGTATACCACCTTTGTACTATTTTCTGTTTTCAGCCCCTGAGGGGAACCAGAAGGGTTCTGGCTAGTAACTGATACTGGCCCAGACCCCTCTCTGGTAAAATAAACCAGTCGTAGGGGCGTTTCCATGGCGCACACCACCTCAACTTGGCCGTACGCCACCTTTGGCCGTACGTGCACAGTTGGCGTGGGGATCATGGAAGGCCTGTTTATTGCTCATTTCCTTTATGTCATCACCTCCTAGCATGCTAACAATCAGTCTATTGCTTTCTGTACCTTAGAGTTGTTCAAATGTAGTTTTCAATACCTGTGTCCTTTTGTTTTAAAGGCCTCTGGGGTATTTCTGGTCATGTTCCAGAGCCCAGATGCTGTGAAGCCAGACCCTGGCTAACGAGCAAGCCTGGCGTACAGCCCCCATAGGGTGGCGTACGGCATGTTTGATACAAGCCAGTGCTTGGCCCTTACATCATGGTTCAATCCTGGCCTCTTATTCTCCCCCACTCTGTTTATGGGGTTTGCTGTGCCCTTTTTTATGGCTCTTAGCCATTTCTTTCATCTGTCTGCCTGTAATATGTACTTAAGCTGTTGCTAACTGCGTGGTTTGTCCTGGGTGTGCACTGGTCCATTCCAAAGCCCAGAGGGTTGAGAGTTAGGAACTGTAAGAAATCAATAAGGTGGTGTACGCCAGCCTTAAGGTGGCGTGCGCATGGTCTGTTGGCGTGCAGTGGCTCTGCCATGGCGTGCCAGCATGTCTCCTGCTCACGCGTCCAAAGAGCAGCGTACATCATCCCGTTGAACTCTTTGCAGCGCTTGTTCTCAATCTATGTTCTTACGTTTAATTCAATTCAAGCAAGCAAATCCTCATCCATAAACATTTTGTCATTTAAACTGCAAGCTGTTACAGTATTAATCCCCATTAACTATTCCCCCGCCCTAACTGGCTAAAAATGATCAAATGAGAGAAAAATGCAAACGCTTTACAAAATGCCCGAGTAGAGACCGATCTCCGGATTGGGCGAGAGGGGGTGCCATAAAACCCTTCCCCTCTCGTAACCTGGCTCCCGAATCTCAGATATCGAACGTGACGACGGACCAGTCTACGCCTTTTCAAATCAAATCAATCCCTTTTCAAATCAAACCAAACGTAGCAAACGTTCTCGAGTTCGGTTCCTTGGGTGCCTCACCGCCAAAACCCGAGTGGCGACTCTGAATCGAAGCGTTTCGCCGCGCCATTTTCGAAGAGGGCCGCAAACCAAAATTGTGACGTCCCACTTTTTCAGTTAAAAAATAATAATAATAATATTTTTTTCGCAAATAATCAAATCTTTCATTTTTCTTTTCAAACTTCGTCCTAATAAATAAAAAGAAGAAGTTGGTTGTCATTTACTACACTTATCTTGAAAATTCATCTAAATTCGGGTAACTTTTTTTTTATTTTTATATGTAATATTGGGCTGATTTGGACGTGTATAGTTTATTTATGTGTGAGAGAGTTTTAAGGGTAGTAGGAGACTGGGTCCTTTTGTTACGTGCATATATAAGTACTGTTGAGAGACCTAGGTTATTTTATTTCCTCTAGAGAGTTGCACGATAGAAGTAGCGCCAGTAGATAGTGAGGCGGCGTGGACAGGATTCCACCGGAGTTGTGGTTCTTGGGTAAGCCTTCCTGTTCTCTTAGATATTATATTATGTGTAATTTACCTTTAGGGCTTTTCTATTCAATCTACTGGCCTGAGTATGGGTTTTGTTGCTTGAGAAAGAGAGGTGCGTGCCTATGGTTTGTAAGTTTGCTGTTGGATGATGGCATTAGCAGTGGGGTTTTGTTCGGTGTAGCGAGTAGGCGTAGGAGAGGGAATCGGGGGGCTGCAATGGTGAGATTGATGTGTGCATGTGTCGAGATGAGAGAAAAGTGGTGTCGTGGGTGAGCATGAATTCAGGAAATGGTGGTGTAATTAAGTGTTGATTTAATTGAATTAATAGTAATCATAACAGTAGCGTTAGACTAATAGTTATGGATACTTACAGTTTTATATGTTTCTTTTATTTGTGATCCAGAATAGCCGATTAGTATCACGCTTCGTATTTGGTTGCATTCATTCGGACATCGAGGTGAGTGGTTAAGCATGTGATCCCTTTCTTGGAATCCTCTTGAGCCTATCGATTTTTGACAATTCGTTATTGCTTGTGATCCGATGATAATTATTCTTATTCGTTGCTCTCATAATTATTGACAATTGACGTACTCTTTGGCATACAAGGTTCATTGATAAAAATTAATAGGATTGTTGGATTGCCCTTATTTTTCTTGTTGTTCGTTCGTTGACTCCTTAATATTATTGTGACTCTGCAACGGCACGGGGAATAATCCTGGCCGGTCAGGTGACTCCGGTTCGCCGTTGTTCTTATGTGTTGGGACCATAGAATATGTTTATATTTATTAAAGTCCAAGGAAAAGACCCGTGAGATATCGTGGTGACTTTGGCCACTAGGGAAAAGACTTGTGAAATACCCTGTGACTCTAGTGCTCAACGGATAGGGAAAAGACTTGTGGAATACCCTGTGACCCTATTCCGGATCGGTTTAGGGAAAAGGTCCCAGGCGCCATCCTGTGGTGACTCTAAATACGGTGTTGGATCCAACGGGCTAAGCCCTGAGAAAATATTTGGCAGTTGATGATGTGGTATTTGGTAATTGGTAATTACGGTTCCCACTCCGGTTTATACTTCCGTTATCATTGTTCATTGTTCGGATATTATTGGACTCATTGATTGGTATAATTATTTTGGTGATTCGATGATTGTTCATATTATTCATTTATCTGTTATTCAACTGGTGGAAACTCTTTGTTGAGCTGTTGATCATTTTGTTCAGTATTTGGTTTGCTGTTAGTATTTGTTGAACCATCTATCTCCCTTATTAATTTGAAACCACTTCTTGAAACCCTCATTATCGTTCGTTCAAAAGTATGCCATTTTGTATTATCATCCTTAGCATGCTTAACTACTCACTGAGCTCGTCAGCTGACGGATTTATTCCACATTTTTTTTCAGGTTAGTTCATGGAGCATTGTAGTGGACTCTGCGGCGTTGTCGGGACCTTGTGTTTGGACCTCTAGGGCGTCTGCATTTTTATTTATTTTCTATTGTCACAGTTTCTGCACTTTTATTTATTAGCTTCCGCAATTTATTTAATTGGCAGTTCATTGTCGAGTTTGGAGATTGAAAAATATGAGCTATTGTGTCATTTGCTTAAAAAAAATGTTGGTTTGATGTCGTACATTTTATTGTAATAAAATATCCAGTTTTTCTTTTATTTGTTTAAAGTTGCCAAAATATTTTTAATTAGGCTTCGTGTCCCATGATTGCTTCATGGTACACGGCCGGTCATGCTCCCGGATTTGGGGCGTGACAAAAATCGGGCGATTTTCGGGGCGCGTGCCCACACCAATCAAGCCGGAACCCCTTCTACCAAACCCACAGAAGTGAACCAAATCTCTGAAAAACCAAAAACCCATAATCGAACATTTACCCAATTCAGCACCCTTAGATCCGCCTTGCTCAAAAAACTTGTTGAGTTTGGGGTTCTAAAAGTACTCCCGCCACTGCAAACTATCGCACCAAACCTTAACCAAAATGTTTACTGTGAATTCCACCAAATGCCCGGTCACACCACAGATAACTGTATCCGCCTTTGTCATGAGATTCAAAACCTCATTAACAACAAGGTAATTGAAGCTCCTCCACCAGATAAGCCAAATACCATTTCAAACCCCTTCAACAACATAACGCCCCTTTCCGTATTAACCAAATCACCTTAACCGATGACTCAACTACCCAAGACTTTGACCCAACCCTCTTCATCGTCCCTAACACAGAACCAAGAGCCTTTATAGAAATCCCTAAAGAGATTACCCTTTGCTTTTTCTGGGAATGGGAAGATACATGGGGAAACTTAATTGCTGATTTGGAGGAATTTGAAGCTACTAACTTTTAGAGAACTGTTGAACCACCGTTTGAACCAGGATGGGAAGTTGATTGGCAAAGCATTCATGTTGATTTTCTCAACGGGCTTTCCCTATACCTGATGTTTGAAGCCCAGGACCAGAACTATGAAACCCTTCAGGCAGCTCCAGAATAGGAATGTGATCCAATCCTAGATGCCTACCAACTCCTAGCAAGAGATGATCCTGTCAACCTGTTCCTTCCGCCCATCATGCCTACCGAAGAGTATCAACCTAAAGGGATCACTTATGAATGGCCGGAACAAGCTCCACTTCGCCCATATTTCTCCCATTTTAATGACTTCGTCATTGATAATCTTTACAACAATGTGAACCTTAATCCATGGCACTAGGATCCAGAACCCAACGATGAAGTAGCAAGTAATGGGTTTGATCCAATGGACTACATTGTAGATGAAGTGGAGTCAGAGCCCTCAGTTACTTTCCCTGAAGACGTCAATGTTTCCATGCTGCAATCTGAATCTCTCATGAACTTATGGAAAAATGAACCACAATTGTTCTTTTGGGAAGCAGAGGTTAGGCTAAATCCATGGATACTGAAGTGGTTAACATGCGGGTAGGAAACGAATAATGGACTGTGAACAAGGCAGTAATAGAGACTGAGCAGTAGAAGCCTGAAGATCTTTGGGAAAACTTGGTTGTTGTAACGACCTTGATTTTTGGAAAATAAAAATTTCGTTAAATATTTGAATTTTTTTATTACTTAGAAATTGCTTTTAAAATTCCTTTTTAATTTATAATAATCCATTATAATCAGACTTATAAAATTATATCTTTTCGTTCCGGACAATTTAGTCCTCTTTTAAAAACAAGTATGCTTGTAGAAGTACTTGTATATTTTCCTAGCAAGTTAAATATAATCTTTAAAATATATTTTTTGGCTAGAAATCCTACTTGGCAAGTAGAATTAGTTTCCAACCGATTAGTTAGAGAAACCTAAGTACCCATTAAAACTAGTTACATTCTCCTAACCCTAAATGAACCTAATGAACCTTTCTATACCTTAGTTGAACCTTTTAAACTCTAGACTAAGAAATCATTTCACTTTCATAACTACTCATTTCAAGACTTTATTACTCATCATTATTTCTTCTAAAAATATCTTTTCTCATTATTACCTCTTTACCCATTGAATAATAGTTTGTAGGGTAATTTTTATCCTTTGACTAATAGAAATAAGACTTCCTATTGTCTAGAAAATAGTACTACCATGGACTTGTCTAATCAAGACCAAGACCAAGTTTGTTCTTCCAAGCAACCATGATTATATATTGTCACATCAAGAAGGCCATGGTTTTTCATCATATCTTTTCTTCCATAAGTAATAGCCTTGAACCTATTATTGACCTATAAGTAGCCGTTCTTAGATTTTTCTAAGCATATATATATATATATATATATATATATGATTCAAAAAAAACTGCTCAAATCAAGCCTTTCTCGGTCATTTTTTTTGCCGATTTCTCGTGTGTACTCTTAAAATCACGTTCTGATCATATTGAGCGGCTTGGATCATCGAAATTCAATTGGAAAATGGGAGAATTGGGGAGGTTTGCATTTAAGGAGCCTATTTAAGGTCCTCACAGGAAGCTCATTGTGTGTGTGTGTGTGTGTGTATATATATATATTACAATAGCCTACACTAATGATGACTATGTACATATATACACTTTCTAGGAAAAGTGTTGACCAAAGGACAATCCATTGCAGTTGAGAGCCTTACCACTCATCATTGCCTTCTCCTAGGCCTTATAAGACTGCTTAGGCCTAAGTATGCTTAGCTATATATATATGCTTTCTAGGAAACATTGTGACCATTAGGTATTAACTTGTCATTAAGAGCCTTAACCTTTAATCATTACTTTCCCTAGGTTTAGTAAGTTACTTGGACCTAAACATGATTACTCTTACACACACACATTTATCCATACATACATACATAGTACAAGAGAGAGAGAGAGAGAGAGAGAGAGAGAGAGAGAGAGAGAGAGAGAGAGAGAGAGA
>BPLS01000708.1:482392-496991 GCA_019656275.1 Rhododendron kiyosumense
CGGCGGAACCATTGTGAGGATACTCGAGAGCCTGGAACGGCGGAATCGAGGTTGGGTGAGTTAAAAAGGTGTTTTGATAAAAGGGTAACAATGAAAAGGTTAACGATGAGTCGAACGCCAACGGTAGTTACACGCGAATGTGAACATGTTATCAGTATTGTCTTTATTTCCCTGCTTATGTACCTATCATGTGGAAATCGATGTTAGTAGTAGGATTATACTATTGAGCCTTCGTAGCTCATGGTGTTGCCTTTGTGGTGACCCTGGCATATTATATGGGTGGCGACGCCGGTATAATATGTCAGATTTGATAGACGAACAGGGCGACCTATTCACCTTGGAGGCGTACGGAGCAGAAGAACTCGCTAGGTTGGAGGAGCAAGAGGAGCCGTAGAATAGGACCTCTTAGTTTCTTTTTTGTTGTCTTTTGAACTTCAGTTGCTCCTATGAGAGCCGTTTTGTAATAATGAGCAGTGGCTCGATATTTCTGTAATAAATTTCTTTTATTAACGTACCTAAAATTAGGGGCGTGACAATATCTAATGTCCGTACGTACGCCAACATGAACAACTCCCTATCCTTTGGTTTATAGCACGGAGGTTGTGCTCCCCATTGAATTAGAAGTTCCATCCCTTCGGACCATGATTGAATGCAAGGTTCAAGAGGTGGAATGGTTAAGCAATAGGTTTGAGTAACTCATGCTATTTGATGAACAAAGATTATGGGTCCTTTACCACATCCAAGGGTACTAACGGAGGATTACACGCGTGTTCAATAAGAAGGTGAAGATTGGCAGAAGGTGACATGGATTTGAAAGAAATTCGGGCACCAATTTATGATCCACGAAAAAAAATTCCGGCCAAAGTGGTCAAGACCATACATCATCAAGACTATCCTATCTGGAAGAGCTTCGTAGCTTATCGACTTGGATGGAAATGAGTTCTCAACTTTGGTTAACTTGGATAAGCTCAAGTGCTACTATTCTTGAGAGAGGCTTGCTAGACTGAAAATTGCAAGGGCGGGCAGTTCCAGGCAAAAGTTAGAGCAAAAGCCTACTAGGTTGAAAACCTGCAAGGGCGGCCTAGGCAAAAGTTAAGGCATATAATAAAAGAGGTTGCTAGACCGAAAACTTGCAAGGGTAGTGCTACGCAAAATTTAGAGCACAAAAGGAGAGTGTCAAAACCCAAGCGAACCCAATCCACCTAATTCCTTTGCAAAAAGGATACATAGGCAGCCTTGCTTTAAGGTTTGGTCACGATCTATCAAATGAAGAACCAAGTTGCAAGAACTCAAAGCATAAAATCAAGAAGGGGGAAACCCTTCATAACTCACTTTTATTTAAATTACTACTTCTACTACATAAGGCTGAGCATACTTCTTGAAAATAAAAGTGCAACACGATAAGACAAAACGGGTCCGTGATTTATTTCTCAATCAAAGTAGTGGGGGTGAGTCAGTTTCCTCGAGCCCTTTCCCTCACAGAATGTCCCTCTTTAGCCACTTTCGGTAGCCTCCACGTGGCAGCACAAATGGATAGGGGTTTGCATCAATGACCTCGCAGCTGCCCAAAACTCCTGGCAGTGGTAAAGGACAGAAGGACAAAAGAGAGGCAAGACGACATCCACTGGAGCCTCTTGCCTCAAACCAAGCGCGCGCTCAATCTAGTAAGGGATGTAGAACGAGAAGGCCTCCAAACCAGCAAGTACGACCCACTGAGGGCCCATGTAGTGCACCGTGATGGGTGGAAGGTCCAGCCAAGGGCACCTCCAAGAGATGGTCTCAGCCTGCAACCTTTTGAAGAAGTGGACCCACTCAGAAACACGACGGTCTACAAACTCAAAGAACCAACGAGACAGCAGTCTAGCCTCATATGTCTAGTTGCCTGGGGGAACGGTCAGCATGTTCACCTTGTCACAAAGCCAAATCTACCAAGAAAGAGAGAAAAAAAGTAAGGAATTATAGAAAGCCAAGCCAAGTTGCGTGACAAGGTAAAATGAGAATGTGGGAAGAGCCGGAAAAAGGAGAGCTGAGTGAGAAGCCTACCTGTAGAAGGAAAGGATTACCCCAAAAAACCTCGGTCTCTCCAGAACGAACCTTGTCCAAACCAATCAAAGCCTGAGCCAAAACCATCGGAATCATGTCTTTTCTAGCCTCAATTTGGACATCCACACTAACCAATGCTGAGTTAGCATGACTAGCGGAGGGAACCAAGAGGTAAGCCGCTAACAAGCACATGCAAAGGGCCAACATGCGTAGAGATTGGTAGGTCATGTCTGTAAAATCATCAAGGGAAGAAAACATCTTGATGAGCCGCGTGGTGCTGAGACGACCATCACTAACCAATTAGCGAGCAGCACCACCACTCAGTCTAAGAACACAGCTATGAACTTGGAAATGTTCATTCTCACGAAAGGGATGATGACCTCTCTCGAGCTCAAGCCGCTGAGGTATGCGCAGAATTCTTCCATGGTAGGACAAAGTTCTTGCTCACCAAACTGGAACACATGGACCTTCGGATCCCAAAAGCTCGCCGCTGCCTTCAAAAGCTCTAGACGTATGTGAATGTTGCAAAGGAACCTCATGGAGTAGAGACCATGAGCGCGAAAGTTGAGCCAATCAACGCCGTCCATCGCGACCAACCAAAGCAAAGCAAACCAGTGAGAGAAAGAGCCATTTGAAAGTCTTTGAGAAAAGAAGGATGAAGAAAATTCAAAGATGGAAGCCTCAGTTTATTGGAGAAATAGGAAACAACTTCAAAGAGCCTTGGGTTTCCAAAAGTGCAAATTTTCAATGAGTCTTGCATAGGGAAAGCTTGGTCATAGCATAGAAACCCAACACATGCTTGGCCCGGAAATGCCACTGCAGGGGTCAAACTTCAGGCATCATGCAATCTGTCTTGGGAAGGAGCAAATTGCAGAACTATCAGGAGACCGATACCATGTGGTGTACCATCACAACGCACGACAGTATCATAACTTCACACGGCGTTTTGAAAATCCATAGTGTTTTAGGGGACCACACACAACGTAACATAGCTGCCCATGGCATGATAGAGCTAGTATTTCTGCAGTTTTTGTGTCACGCCCTCGATTTTCAACATAAACAAATAATACATTTTAATACAAGAACCTTGCGTATCATATGTATTACCCAAAAGAATTTCCCACCTGTTCAATTTACAAACAATCCCCCTGTTTCAAGAAATACAACATTGGCACCACGGCCCAAATTAACTTAATTACAAGTAAATATCTGTTTAGAATGTTACAAACTCTAGTCAAAAGGTAATTCAAGAATAGTTAGTTACAAACTCATTTTTACCAAAAAGGAATCAAATTACAAAAGATGATTAAGTAACTAAAACATGGTTAGTTTCCAAAAGTCTTCATGTCCACGCACACCATGGCATGCAATCTACTGCCCGGCATTCGAACTTGAAAGAAGGATTTTGTTGAGCTACACTAGCCCAGTAGGAAAATCTTTACCAATTTTATACGCAAATATGATGACAAGTGCAAACAAACGAGGACAAGGAAGTACAGCTCGGTAGACAATAATCAATCAATTCGTGCATGAGCTCTTATCGAGATTGAACGCGTGAACCATATGACACAAACCCCTCAAACGATCCCAACTCGACTTACTGACCCCAAACTCCCACCATCGGTATTTCCAGCACTTGCGTTACCGCATAACACCATAAGGATTACCGTGTTACCACCACTTGCATCACAGTGATCCTTAACAAATCGGGTTACTGTATTACCACCACTTGCGTTATGAAACCCTTTAAGTCTCCGTATTACCACCACTTGCGTTACGGGACTTCCTAAATCAATTCCCGGCCCAATCGACTATTTTCTTATACCACATGCAAGCTAAGACTCTACCTTAATCACATGTTCACATGAAACATTACCCGGTGTTCTAACAATGCCATTAACATGTCATAAACATAACCAAGAAAAGTTAAATTACCAATAAGACCTATTTTTATCAAACTTTTAATTAAGGAAATCCTGATTCGGTTCTAGCTAACGGAAAGCTAACGGACCAAGGAATGTATCAAACCATCATAGGAAGTCAATTAGACATGCTTAGAATAGCTTAGGAGGGGTCCAAGAGGGTTTAGAAGTAATCAGGAGTCAAAACAATCGATTGGAGCAACATGGGCAAAACTGCCCAGAAAGCCATGGAGTATCGATACCAAAATAACCATATCGATACTCCAGAGTCTGGAGTATTGATACTCCAATAACTATATCGATATGGAAACACTATGACAGATTTCTAAAGCTACTGGAATGCAGATCCTTTCAGCCTATCGATACGCAAATAACCATATCGATACGGGGACATTTCGAACGGCGATTTTGTACAGAAAACTCAAGGGCAAAAACAACAAAACATCCAACGATTCAAGGTACGATTTCTACACTTAATCAGCATATAAACACATAAAAGTGGCAAGAAATCCCTACCTCGAGTCAAGGAGCGAAACCCAAGCGATTCGAACAAGCCCTAGCTCCAAACTTTTGAAATCAACCAAGATCTTCTCTTTTGAGCTTGACCCACGAAATTTTGAGCTCAATAACAAGATTAAAGGACTTGAGGGAAGTCGATTCTTGAAGTTTTGAGTGAGAGGAGGAGAGAAAGAGAGACGATAGAGAGAGAGAGAGACGGTAGAGAGAGAGAGAGAGGAGGAAAAATGATTTCCTACAACACACCATCACTATTTATACCCTTATATCTTTAAATCACACACTCACTCCCCCAATCTTCTATTCTATCACTTTAATCCTCAATTCAAATTACCACCAAATAACCCACATTTTCTCAATTAAGCATTTATTAAACACTTTTAATAATTAAAAATATTTGGGTCTCTACATTTTGACAGCAGAGGTTGAAAATGGATTTAAGGCCTCCAGGGGTGCTAACAACTGCCAAAACACATTTCAACGAGTATTCGGGACTTTAGGGATGTTTCACCTTCGGTTAACTCCTAAAATTCAAGGTCATGGTACAAAAATGTCAATAAAACCCTCTTTTTGAGTTGGATGGGGGTATCAAAATCCATTTGGGGTTTTTTCAAGCCGTTCTTTCGAGTCTTACAAGTCATAATGGCTAAATGTGACCTAGTCCAAGTTCCGGTTGAATTCATTAGTAAAAATTCAAAGTCATGACCTTGAAAAGTCAATGTTTCCTTGTTTCCAAAGCATATTCAAGGCATGAATTCAATTTTCGAGTCATCACTCGGGTTGTGAAAACCATCATTCATACGTATGGTCGCGTTCAAACTTTTAATAAGGTCATTTGTACAGAATTCTAAGATATGGCTTCAATCTCCCATATGATTGTTCAAATGCTTCTTTGATTTCTATTCCTCTGATAATATGTTTCCCACCTTGGGTTAGGTATTGAACTCAGTTTCACACTCAATTACTGGTAATGCGCTCTGGTATGCATCTCAGTTATTCAATTTTCTTTGTACATCAATAATAGAAGGAAATTGAATGACAGGAATGATAAAGAAACAATTCTTATACACATATATAAGCCCAAAACAAGCGCCCATGAGTCAAAGTACAAAATCGAGACATTCAAGCCCTATGATCAAGATCCTATCCAAAAAAGGGGCAAACAGACGCCCTCAAAAGGGAAGCACGTAGGCTCCATCCCGAAATGGCAGGAGGCTCAATCCTCCTCGCTCCCCTCCTCATCCTCCTCAAAAGCGTCCTCCTCTGCCTTGAAGCTGACGACCTCGTGGACAACTACGGCTATAGGCACCGAGCTCTCTGAGGTATCTTATAGGTCAATATCCTTTGGCTCCTTAGTCTCCTCTGAGTCGACACCAGGCTCTTCCTCGGTAAGGCGTGAACGTCTCTGTCTCTTTGAGGGTCGCTCCTTCCGAGTGCTAGCAACAGAAGCCTATGGCGTAGGCAAGCGCAAAGACTTCTGGCGCAATCCCCGAGAAGCCCCTCCTCTAGCCTGCAAAAAAAACACAGTATTCATGAAACATTTGCATCACATTCATAGGTTAAAGCGGTAAGAGCTAAGTGAAAGTAGGGATTTACCACTGTTCCCTCCTTGCGAGTATGTATCGGTGGAGCATGGCCCATTGCGTACAACTGCACCAGCTGTTCTAAGCCCTTCATGGCCGCCGCTATCTCTTTAGCGCACTCCGGAGTCACCTGTACAATAAGAAAGCCAATCAGAATATGCGCTAAGTGAAGTAAGTATCGAAGGAGATGGAAGCATGTCATACCGCAACTGCAAACTCCGGAGGCTCCTCCACAGGGCATGGAACCTCCACAAAACCAAAGCCCCCCTGAGCAGTGACCACGTCCATCGTCCAGGAGAGTACAGGCAAACTGGCCCCACTCGGACCACCAAAACCACTTCCACCACCACCTCGTTCTCCTCAGCCACCTCCCGCCTGTTGCTGTGTCTCTTAAGCAGCGAGGATCCCAAAGCTCCTCATCAGGTTCTAAGACCTATACTCTGCATAGTTAGCACCGGCCTGAAACAGTGGCTCTAGCTAAGGGTCCGACTGTGTGAAGCACTCAACCTCCTTCAGCATGTACTCGCTCGTCGTCAACACAAGAGGAGGGAGTAGTCTGGGGACCAAGAAAGTGTCCAGCCCTCGTGACTGACGTGATACCCGGTCACCCAGGTACCACTGCTCGTTATAGGGGGACTCCAAGAGCACTCTCCCCCTTGCTACGTCTCTGCTCCTAGCAACATAAGGGACTTCAAAGCGGTCCCAAATGCGCCAGTACACTTGCAATAAGAAGCACACATCAGGATATTATTCGATTGAAATGCGTGAGGAGTGTGAATTGAGAAATGAAAGAAACATGGATACTTGGTTGGGACGCAGCTTGTCCAAGTACAATCGATAGGCATTCAGGTTGCCTTTTCCCTTCTTCACTCCCCGATACTCCTTTGACCAACGAAGGGCCCGAGGAAGTATCACGTCATCAGGGCACGTGGTTGTGGGACGATACATATCCAGTACCTCGTACGACCAAAGCTACAAAGTCCAAAGCATAAAGAGTTAGCATGAGATATACACAGGCAAATGGAAAGCTGACTAGCATTAAAGGAAAAAGCAACGTACTAAGCTATACATCCTAGACTCAACAGTAGCCGCTGTAAACACCCTAATTTTGCCTAACGATTATTTCAAGTCCCACCTTGGGGACCATCCCGATGATGATATGGATTCAGTGATTGCTGATTGACTTCTCCTGAACCCATGGACTTATGGTAAGAACGTTTAGCCACTTAGAGGACCCAATCTAGAGCCAAATAGCCTTTCAGACAGAAATACAGTATTCTAGGAGAATCCATCTGTCGGCCGTAACATGGATCACATGGCCTCAACATTATTTATTCACCCATGAAACCTGTTGCTTAAAAATCTCCCCAAAAGATCGATTAGCCGGCTACCAGGTCTATCCATCGGCCGCAACATCAATTCTTTGGCCGCCACATCCTTTGCTCGACCGCTAGATTGTCTGTTTTCCAGATTTTGGAACGTTCTGTTGATCATTTGATCCATTCATAAAAACGTAGCAGCCTTTTTCCGATGTGTTTGGGCCACGTTTAGGGATCACCATGAACAGTTTGTATTGCATTGCAATTCCAATTCCAACTGTGCGTTTTGATTGGATGGAGTGAATCATCCCTATACCTATATAAAGGGGCCTTTGGCTCCGAAATTAATAGACGAACACTCTCTCATCAGCCAGGAAATTCTACAGATATACACTTTCATATCCCCTCTACAAAAGCCCCAACCTTCTATAGGCAGCCGTTAATCCAATGATCAAACCTCGAAGTTCAAACCCTAAACCTAGGGTTTTTGAGGAGCAAAATCAATCAATCCCATTCAATCTAAAGCAATCAAGCCACTGAGGGATCAAGGTGGTGAGGCCCAGGGGCCTCTGGTTCAATTGATTTTCCGATTTTACACTTAACCATAGTTTTCTGATCTCCTGTTAATCGTAAAGTATGGTGTGAGGAAGAACATCGGCTGGGTCTTCGATCCATCAGCCGGTACATTAAACCAGGAGGATATCACGGCTGGTGAATGGAGTCTCTTGGTCGTGACTTCCATTCACCAGCCATGAAATCCATCTTCCTGCGACAGTTTGTTTTATCTGCTTTCTGATGCATGATTTGCTTTTCGTTCCGGCTCACCATTAACGCCCCGAATTTTTGGGTACGTTAAATAAAATATTTTATTATAAAAACGAAGCGAGTCCAGCTCGTTATTACATCATAAACCTTACAAAAGTACTTTTATTCAAATAACAGAGGGATCTAGGGTTCCTAACTACAGTTCTTCTTGCTTCTCCATTCTAGCTAGCTCCTCGGCTCCGAACGCCTCCCAAGTGAATAGTTCGTCCTGTTCGTCTATCAAATCTGACATATTATACCGGCGTCGCCACCCATATAATATGCCAGGGTCACCACAAGGCAACACCATGAGCTACGAAGGCTCAGTAGTATAATCCTAATACTGGCATCGATTTCCACATGATAAGTACATAAGCAGTGATAAAAAGACAACAGTGCTAACACATTCACATTCGCTTTGTAACTACCGTTGGCGTTGACTCATCGTGAACCATATCGTTATTACCCTTTTCAAAAACACCCTTTTAACTCACCCAACCTCTGCTCCGCCGTTCCGGGTTCCCGAGTATCCTCACAATGGTTCCGCCGCACCGGGTTCCCATTGGCACACATTTGCATTGGCTCCTCTCCGCGGATAACCAAGCTATACCTCACCATGGTTCCGTTGGTCCGGTTTCCCATGGGAACACACACAACCTCACAATGGTTCCGCTATTCCGGATTCCCATTGGAACACACACACCCACACAACTCACATAACACCCTTGAAATGGTCATTATGTAGTGTCAAAAATATTTCCAACCGGGAAAACACATTTCTCTTGTCAAACCACACCCTAGGTGCCATGTTTCTACTTTTCTCAGTTTTCGTGTCACGTTCTCATGCAAGACTCCGCGTGTGAGACTTTACATACAACATGCATTCAATCAAGCTTTGAAATAGTACAACAAGATCATCTAAGCTACATAGCATGCTTTGAATTTCATAAACGACATAATCATGCAATTTTACTTTTTCATCTACAATCAAGTAACTTTTTAATCTTTAGGAAGGTAAGTAGAGATTCAAGTAGCAATTTTTAAACTACTTATCGAAATTAAAGTAAGGATTTAACTACTTAAAATAGTAAGATTGAACTACCGTTCTTCTAGGCGGTGGATTGGTCAACGGTTTTGATTTCGGCGGCGTAACGGCCCTCGGATTGCTTCGAAAGAAAAAGATTTGTATTTCTTTTCCTAGAAACAACTTCCTAAGCTTCACTAAACTACTTTAAGGATTGTTGGGTGGTTTTGGAAGTGGTTTGGTGGTTTCGCTCAAGAACTCTCAAGAACAAAGAAAGTTTTGAACTTGGAACAAAGAATGCTTGAATTTCTAGAGAGAAGGAAGAGCTTTTGCTTTGAGGTGTGAGTTTGAAGCATAGAATGAGCTTCTATTTATAGGCAAGGGCTTCCCTCCCCCTCATTAAGGCCGGCCCCCTCTCTCTCTCCATTTCCCAATTTTTAAATCAAATAAAATCCAACTTTGATGGAAGATCAATGCAAAAATCCTAGGGTTGCATGGCTATGGTGTACTTAAATTAGATTCTTGTATCAATTGGATGGTGGAAATGAGATTATGACAACTACATAATTTTGTCACCCTTGACTTTCAGTGTCATGGATACAATGACACCTCATCTTGTGTCACTGAAGACAATAGGTGACAAAATTTGGACATTTGGTGACATTTTTACATGTCACCGAATGTGTTTTATGCTGGGTTTCTTATGGTTTCTCAGTATCCTACGTGGGTGGCCAATATTGTTTCTATTCCTAAGAAAAATGGACAAATTCGAGTCTGTGTTGATTTCCGGGACTTGAACAAAGCAAGCCCTAAAAACGACTTTCCCTTGCCACACATCGATGTGCTTGTAGATAATACTGCGGGGCATGCCTTGCTCTCGTTCATGGACGGCTTCTCTGGCTACAATCAGATTCTTATGGCACTTGAAGACCATGAGAAGACAACTTTCATCACTGAGTGGGGGACTGACTGCTATTTAGTCATGCCGTTTGGTTTGAATAATGCTGGTCCTACCTACCAGCGAGCTGGTACGACCATCTTACATGACATGGTGTACAAGGAGGTCAAGGTGTACGTCGATGACATGATCGCCAAATCAAGGACTCGTGGACACATTCTTGTGCTTAGGAAGTTCTTCGAGAGGCTCCGTAAGTTTTGCATGCGTCTCAATCCACAGAAATGCACTTTTAGCATCATGGCGGGCAAGATGCTCAGTTTCATGATCACTTCTCGTGGAATTGAGGTTGATCCATCAAGGATCAAGGCAGTGCTTGAAATGAAACCACCAGAGTCTGAAAAGGGAGTGCCGAGCTTTTTAGGGAAGGTTCAGTCCATTAGCAGATTCATCGCTAAGTTAACTTTAACTTGCGAGCCGATGTTTCGTCTACTTAAGAAGAATACCCCGTTTGTGTGGATAGACAGGTGTCAAGCGGCCTTCGCATCAATTCAAAACTACTTACAAAATCCTCCGGTATTAATGCCACTAATGCCTGGAAAACCCTTGATTTTATACTTGTCTATCAATCCTTCATCCATGGGATGCTTGCTGGCTCAAGAGGGGGATAAGGGAGTCGAGAAGACCATTTATTACTTGAGCAAGAAGATGGTTGGATGTGAAGAGCACTACATCACCTTGGAAAAAACGTGTTGGGCTCTTGTTTGGGCTTCTAAGAAGTTGAGACACTACATGCTGCCTTACCCAGTGAAGTTGATTTCTCGAATGGATCCTCTCAAGTTTTTTTTTTGAAAAGCCAGCACTTATTGGTAAGTTAGCACGTTGATTGCTCTTACTGGAAGAATTCGATCTCGAGTATGTCACAAGGAAATCAGTAAAAGAGCGTGCGGTTGCAGAATTCTTAGCTGACCACCCTGTGGATGGGCCAGAGGACTCAGATTTTGTGTTCCCAGATGAGGAAGTGCTGACAGTTGTCAAGGACGTATGGACTCTATACTTTGATGGGGCAGCCAATCAAAAAGGATTCGGGATCGGGGTATTGCTCGTTACGCCTGATGGTTCTCATATTCCGCTTGCGTTCAAGCTCAATTTCGATGTTTCAAATAACAAAGCTGAGTATGAGGCCTGTATCGTGGGTATGGAGGTTGCGCTCACACTTGGTGTTGGAAAGCTCGAAGTCGTTGGGGATTCTTGTGGGCACGCGCCCCGAAAATCGCCCGATTTTGGTTTGCGGCCCTCTTTAGAAAATACGGCGCGGCGAAACGCTTCGATTCAGAGTCGCCACTCGGGTTTTAGCGGTGAGGCACCCAAGGAACCGAACTCGAGAACGCTTGCTACGTTTTTGATTTGATTTGAAAAAGGGTTTGATTTGATTTGAAAAAGGCGTAGACTGGTCCGTCGTCACCTTCGATATCTGAGGTTCGGGAGCCAGGTTATGAGAGGGGAAGGGTTTTATGGCACCCCTTCTGGCCCAATCCGGAGATCGGTCTCTACTCGGGCATTTTTGTAAAACGTTTGCATTTTTCTCTCATTTAATCATTTTTTAGCCAGTTAGGGCGGGGGAACAATTAATGGGGATTAATACTGTAACAACTTGCAGTTTATATGACAAAATGTTTATGGATGATGGTTTGCTTGCTTGAATTTAAATAAACGTAAGAGCATAGATTGAAAACAAGCACTGCAAAGAGTTCAACGGGATGATGTACGCTGCTCGTCGGGTGCGTGAGCAGGCGACATGCTGGCACGCAATGGCCAAGCCACTGCACGCCAACGGACCCTGCGCACGCCACCTTGGGGCTGGCGTACACTACCTCTCTAATTTCTTACGGCTCTTGTTCTCGACCCTCTGGGCTCTGGAATGGACCAGCGCACACCCAGGACAAACCACGCAGTTGATAATATAGTTTAAGTACATGTACAGACATGAGGAATGGCTAAGAGCCATGAAAATAGCAAGGCAGACCCCATAAACAGTGTGGGGAGGAAAAAGAGGCCAGGATTGATCTGTAATGTAAGGGCCAGACACTGGACCCTAGCAGACATGCCGTACGCCACTCTTGAGAGCCCGTACGCCATGCTTGCATATTGCCCAGTGTTTGGCTTTACATCATCTGGGTTCTGGAACATGACCAGAAACACCCCAGAGGCCTTTTAAAGTAAAAGAAAGCAAGTATTGAAATGCTACACCTATACAGTTCTAAATACAGAAAGCTGGAAATTGGTTGTTAGCATGCAATAAGGTGATGAATAAATAAGAAATAAAGCACAAAACAAGGATCTGGACCCCATTTCGCAACTGGAGTACGCCAGTTTTGGAGGGCTCGGACCTTCGGTACGCCAACTAAAAGGTGGCGTACGCAGGGTCCAACCAGATCCCAGACAGACCAAATTTTAAACTGTACGTACTGTCACGGACCGGCGTACGCGGGCCTATGATTGGCGCACGCCGATTCTTGTTAGCAACGATTTTTTTGTTTTTAAAACATTGATAGCTTTAGGGCCAGGACTGGTATTGATTACCAGCCTTGACCCTGTTAGCCCCCCCCCCCCTCAGGGACCAGAACAGAAAGCAGTGCAAAGATGTATACCTTTGGCTTTTGGATTTGAAAGATGTTTGAGCTTTGAACTTTGAACTTGAGGGTTGGATGATGGACGGTGGTGGATATTTGACTGTGAGAGGAGTATGGAGGAGTCTCTTGTTTACTCTTTCAATGAATGAAAGAAGAGCAAACAAGGAAAATCAAGAAAGGAGAAAGAAAGAGGCTTGAAGCTTGGTGTGCCAACCCTTTGTTAGACTAATGGAGGGGGTATATATAGGGGAAGAGGGAGAGAGAGGGGCTGAGGCCAGGCAAAAGGGACTGGAGCCTTAGCCCTTAAGCATTCCTTCTCATTGGATGAGAGGAGAAAGGTGATGGGATGGGTGTAAGAAATGTCCCCCCGGCCGAGATTGATTTTTCAATTGATTGGAAGGTTCCCATGTATTGTAGAACCCTACCCATGGCTTCTGCATGCTTAAAAACACAAGTTTGACCGAAAGTTGACCTAGCGTACGCCACTAAATACCTTCGGTACGCCAGGTCAAATCTGGTCAACGGTCAAAGTTGACCGATGACTGACACTTGGCAGAGGACCAGCGCACGCCAGGAAAGTATTGGCGTAAGCAAGTAGGGTTTTGCTGAGGCCTTTTGGTTCTAGTTTAGAGAGTTTGAAAGGGATTTGAAAGGGTTTTTGGAATGCTCAAAGCTCAAACACACTAACATTTCTGAGGGTGTTCTTGATCCGTTTCATCATCGGGGAATCGAAGACCATAAGTAAACTAATTTGGAAAGTTCAAAATAGGGTGTCTACAGGAGCCCCCCTTTGACGGCACTTGGAGCAATATTTACTTGATACAAGTAACGTCAAAGGTTTTCTAGACACCCTCTTTGAGGCTATCCAGAACATGAATTTTAAAGAACCTGTTTGATTTGAATGAGCGGATCATCGGACAGATTGCCGCTGCTGGAGATAATATGGACTGGTGGACCGTCGCCGCTTGATTGCATTTGGAAGGACAGAACGGGCTGCCGTAGAAAGCGGACTCTCCTGGGGAATAACCCTTTGCAAAAGTGTTGACTCTGTTGGGGAAAGAGAATCGTTGGACGGGTGGACCGTCATTGATTTGAAATTGGACGAGCGGACCGTCATTGATTTGATATTGGACGGGTAGACCGTCGTTGATTTGAAATTGGACGGATGGACCATCGTTGATTTGAAATTGGACGGATGGACCGTCGTTGATTTGAAATTGGACGAATGGACCGTCGTTGAATTGAATTGGGCGGATAGATCGTCGTTGAATTGAATTGGGCGGATGGATCGCCATTGAAATTGAAATGGGGCGGATGGATCGCCGTTGATTTGAGATTGGACGGATAGATCGCCATTGATTTGAAATTGGGCGGACGGATCGCCGTTGAATTGAAATTGGGCGGATGGATCGCCGTTGATTTGAGATTGGGCGGACGGATCGCCGTTGATTTGAAATTGGACGGATGGATCGCCGTTGATTTGAAATAGGGCGGATGGATCGCCGCTGAGTTGGACGGTGGGTCATCGTTGTGGGACGACTCGTTAAACCATCGTTGAGTTGAGACGGTGGGTCATCGTTGTGGGACGACTCGTTAAACCATCGTTGACTTGAGACGGTGGGTCATCGTTGTGGGACGACTCGTTAAACCATCGTTGAGTTGTGGCGGTGGGTCATCGTTGAGGGACGACTCGTTAAACCATCGTTGAGTTGTGACGGTGGGTCATCGTTGTGGGACGACTCGTTAAACCATCGTTGAGTTGTGACGGTGGGTCATCGTTGTGAGACGACTCGTTAAACCATCGTTGACTTGAGACGGTGGGTCATCGTTGTGGGACGACTCGTTAAACCATCGTTGATT
>BPLS01000708.1:504097-518751 GCA_019656275.1 Rhododendron kiyosumense
TAATTATGACGGATTATAGAAAATTAAAAGGAATTTTTTAAAAGCAAATCCAAGTAATTAAAATAAAATTCAAATATTTAACAAAATTTTTATTTACCAAAAATCAGGGTTGTTACAATCTATCCCCCTTAAAATAATTTCGTCCTCGAAATTAGGTGCACACCAAGATTCGAACGAGTGAGGGGTGATTGTCAAGGAAAGAAAGAAACGGTCCAAACGGTTTGACACTACAAGGTTACTGTCTAAAGGCTCTGGCAGGTTCTAGAAATGTCTTGGAGTAGGATGACAACATTTCAGGCATCCATCACAATCCTTTTCATGTTTAATCAAATTACGTCTCATCACCTGCTGATCAAAACGGGGTTGATGTTACTTTAGCTGCCGAACAACTCGTCTCGTTGTACACCTTTGATGAGGTCTCTATCGTAAATGCCAACGTCAAATGCAAAACCTCTACCAAATCATCATGCGGACTCGTATTCCACAAACGTTTCCTTAGTGCGTCTCTGTGGAATCAACATGCTTCTTCACCTAACGATATTAAACCCATTTCCAAAACTAGGAAACAATAGATCACTCCATAAGCATAAATACTCCATCCTCATACAGGGGAAAATCGAACATCATCACGTAAGCCCTACGATATTCTTCAAACTTGGATAATATTAGCAAAGGCATGGAAAGAACCTATGCAGTCCTGGGAAAATAAGACTTTGGCAGCGTCGACTTCTGGTGATAATTTCAAAGGTACGGCTACTTCCAATCCAGTACTGCTTTGACCTTACTCTCGATTCCGTCCCTGGATACCACGTACCCCAAGAACTTAGGCGCTTCTAGCCAGAACTCGCATTTACTTGCCTCGGCATAAAGTTGGCTATCTTGGAGTAACTGTAGTACTATTTTAGGTGTCCTTAGTGCTCCTCCTTATTGGCAGAGAATATCAAGATGTCATCAATGAATATCACTACAATTGTTAATGAGACACATGAGTATTGCCGGACCGTTGTCAGCTCGAATGGAATCACTACAAACTCATAGTGTTTGTATCTCGTACGAAAGGTTGTCTTGGCGATATATTGTTAATTGAATTAAGTCTCCTATAGTTGATGCATAGTCAAAGTGTTCCCTTCTTTCTTCTTCACGAACAATGCCGGCGCTTCCCATGGTGACGTATTTAGCCTAATGAATCCTTCGTCCAACAGTTCCTTCAATTGGGTCTTAAGCTCCTTTAGTTCTGCAGGGGCCATTCGGTATAGTGCCATAGAAATTGGTGTAGTTCCCGGTTGGAGTTTTATAAAGAAGTCTATCTCTCTTTGAGGGGGTAAGCCAACAAGTTCTTCAGGGAAAATATCGGTGTACTCGCAAACGATGTGTGGTAATCCTACTTCCATTCTATCGGCTTCTTCCAATTGGAGACTAGTGAGCAGTCCAAATAGTTGGTTTTGCCCTTCGATCTTTTTGTCACCGAACTCGTCGTCTGTCTATCCCCCTTAAAAGGAAACGAGTCCTTCCTAGGGTATAAGCAGTTACTGTCTTCTGATGATAGTCGACGACTGCTCGATGAGCCGATAGCCAATCCATTCTAAGGATTTTGTCGAAATCTGTTATGTCGATCATTCTAAGATCATAGTTTAGGCACAGGTTGGCTACTCCTAGTTTGCACCCTCGATACACTAGACTAACAGCTGTACTCCCCCCAAACGGTGATGTTACTTTCATACTCGTACTTAGGGGTTCTGTTTCAAGTGCTAGAGCAGTTACGCAAGTAGTAGATATAAATGTATGTGATGCACCAGAGTCAAACAAGGCTTGGACGCAGGTACTATATAATAGTAGCGTACCTTGGATCTCAAAGGGATCCGGCTCCTATGCATTAGTTTGTAGCGCAAAGATATGCCCTCCAGTGCTTTGCTGGTATCCCATGGGCTGCTCTTCCTTATTTTGCCCATTTTACTACTGCGATGGGCCTCTAAGGTTTTGCTTCACATAACTGGCCAGTCCAGATTGCTGAGCTTCTTGGTTTCCAAAACTCTCATTCCTCTCCCGCTGGGGTTGGGGGCATTCACGCTTGTAATGACCCATAGCCTGGCAATTGAAGCACTGAACTGCTGCTCTGTTTTGGCCACTCCTCTGCGGTTCGCTACGCCCTGGCGTAGTATTCTTCCAAGGTTGGTTGTTCTGAGCTGAGGTAAAGGGTTTGGTAGGGTAGGGTCCACGGTTGTTGTTGGGTGGTTGGGTTCGAATCGGTCCACCAGTGTTGCCAGTCGCCTTCCTCCATCGAGTTTTAAAGTCAGTCTCCTCGCTTTCTAGTCAGAGTGCGCACTTCACCACTTCAGCATATGTGGTAAAAGCTTAAGCCACCACAGCCTTCCGAGCAGTCGTCAATCCCCACTCGAATCTCCTAGCCTTCTTGTCTTCGTTCGGGATGGAGTCTAGGGCATAACATGACAGTTCCTCGAACTTGGCCGCATATTGGGTGACGGTCATCGTTCCTTGTTTCAGGTTCAGGAACTCTTGTTCCTTGGCTAGGCGAAGGGGTGTGGGAAAGTATTTGTTGAGAAACAGGGTTTCAAACTCGGCAAAAGTCATGGTGGCAATGGCATGGGTTGCCTCCATTAGGTCCCACCAGTAGCGGGCTTCTCCTTTCAGCTGGTAAGTGCTTAAGGCTACTCAGTCTCCGTTCTAAGTAATCCCTAGGGTTCGGAGGATCATCTTAACCTCATTCAGCCATGTCTCGGCCACGACAGGGTCGGTATCTCCATGGAAGTTTGGAGGTCGGCGCTTGCAGAACTCATTCATTGCTTGAGTTCGGGTCATAGGTTTGTCGTTATGGTGCTGGTTTTGGCGTTTAGCGTTCAGGGTAGCAATGAACGCTTGCATGATTTGGGCTAGGTCGGGGTTCGCACCAGAGGTTTCTCCGTGTTCGTACCATATTCCACTGTGTCGGTTTACCATCTACGATTAAAAATTGAAAGGGGGAGTTTTGGTGTAAAATTTTCTTTTTTTTGCAAATGGTGTATCTAAAAAGCAATTTATCGCGTAGTATGCAACAATACTCTTAAAAATCAAGCAAGTTTTTCATAAATAAAAGAGTGATACAATCATAAGCATAGAGTTCTATTACAAAGGCAAGTAGGGACCTAAGATTTTCCTAACACAAGTTGAAACGATCCTACTACATGGTCCTACAGGTTGTCAACCCTTATTCTAAGCTGCTTCTACACCACTCTAAGGTAGAACAATTCCACAAACCTCTCTCAACCATTCCATGTAGTTCATTTCCTCATTGGTCTCAATTTCCTCAAAATACTCCAGTTCCTACTTAAGTATCTCCTCCCTGGTTAGGATGGGGGGCTCCTCCACCAGTTCTTGGTAGTACTGGGAGAGGTTTAGCATGGCAGCTTCTATCTCTGGGTCGGTCTCTATTTTAATCATAGGAAAGTTGAATGGTGGCTCAAAGTCCTCAACAAGTGGTGCTAGGACTTCGACAAGTGGATGGTATTCGGGGTTCAAGGCTGGTAGGGGCATCTCCCAGGTAATTGGGACTTCGTAGAGTTCCATGTCATCCTCAGATGAGGGTGTTGGTCTCGTGCACTTAGGTGCCAGCAATGACCGATAGTCGGCCAAGACTTGTGGGGTGAAAGGTGGGCATCTTCCTTGTCGTACGCTCAACATCTACAAAGAAAGATTTTTAACCTCAATCAGCAACGTTTAAAGACATGAATTTTTTAACTCCTAAGGAAAACTTTCGAGTTTCTAATTTCCACATTCGATCCTTGATTTAAGTCATCATCCAATTGTTCGGGAATTTCCAACTCGGCTGTACTGCCAATTCCGCGCCTCGCTTCAATCCGAAGATTGTTTTGACAGAATTCCACCCAATTTGGGACGGTAAACTTAAACTCAATTCATGTTTATGCAACGGCCAACTATCTTATGGTCTACCCATTCCACCCATGGCCGAGGTTTTGAACCTAAAGCTTTGATACCAAGTTGTAACGCCCTGAATTTTGGGTACGTTAAATAGACAATTTTATTGAAAACTTAAATGGAGTCTGGCTCGTTATTACATCATAACTCTCATGAGAGTACTTTTATTACACAAGGGAAGGGAACTAAGGTTCCTAACTACAGCTCCGCCTGCTCCTCCATCTGAGCCAGCTCTTCAGCTCCAAAGGTCTCCAAGGTGTACAGCTCACCTCGATCATCTACAAAGTCTGACACATTATAGCAGCGTTGCCACTGATATAATATGTCAGGGTCACCAAAGGTAACACCATAAGCTACAAGAGCTCAGTAGAATAATCATATACCCACTAACCCTTAACTTACAAACAATAGATCATATAGAACTGACAGTAATAATAACACACCCACATTCGCTATTCAAACTAACGTTGGTGTCCATGAGTTTTTGTGTCTCTCCTACGCGACTCATCGTGGGCCGTGTCATCATTTTCACTTTACTTTTCCAAATCAACATTTCCAAAATCATTTTTAACACACCCAACCTCGGTTCCACTGTTCCGGGTTCCCGAGTATCCTCACAATGGTTCGCCGTCCCGGGCTCCCATTGGCACATAAAAACACTTGCATTGGCTCCTCTCCGCAGATGACCAAGCTACACACCCAACCTCAGTTCCGCCATTCCGGGCTCCCGAGTATCCTCACAATGGTTCCGCCGTCCCGGGTTCCCATTGGCAAACACACACCCACACCCACACCCACAACTCACATAATGCCCCCAAGAATGGTCATTATGTAGTGTCAAAAATATTTCCTTCCTCGGAAATACATTTACTTCCTTGTTAACCAAACCCTAGATGTCATGTCTCTAACCTTCTTGATTCTCATGTCTCGTTTTCATGCATCGACTTCCGCGGTAGGACTTTCCACAATCGTAAACATAAATAGTCCATATTTATTTAGTATGCTCAAAACAAGATTTAAAGCATAACGCCACATGTACGGATGCCATTGGAGTGAAAATCACTTATGCTTTACAACAAGACAAGTAATACAAGCAATTCATTCATACATGCTCGTACTTCCATTAGCAAGAATAAATTTGACAATCATGCATTCCAACTACTATAACCGATAGATAACGTTATCTACTTAGTGAAAGTGATTAAGAATCTTTGAACTAGGGACATTATACTTTCCAACATACGTTTCTATACTATACGTAAAGTTAATGGACTAGGATTCCTACCTTACTTCTTGGTGGTGGTCGACTACGAAGAATCGATCGTCGGTTTTGCCATTCGGCGGCGTAACGACTCCGGATTGCTTCGAAAGGAAGAGAGATGGACATTTCTCTTCGTAGAAACAACTTACTAACTAAACCAAACTACTTTAAAAATATAGTGGTGGTTTGGAAGTGGTTTGGTGGTTTCTCTCAAGAACTCTCACGAAACTCAAGAAAACTAGAGCACTTCGAATTTCTAGAGAGAGGTGAAAGCAAAGTGTGAAGGTGTGAGTTCAAGCTTGGAGTGAGCTTGCTATTTATAGGCAAGGCTCTCCTTCTCCCTCTCAAGGCCGACCCCCCCCCCCTCTCTCTCTCCATATCTCATTTTTTTATTCAAGAAATCAAGTTTTCTTGGAAGATCAAAGTCTAGTCCTAGGCTTGCATGGCTAGGTTTAGTCCTTTGGATTTGATCTTGGAAGATTTCTGGAAGAAAGGAGAGTTTGTACAAAGTTTAAAATTAGTAGATGTACAAAATAGGACAATGGGAGTTAGATTTTGCTTGTACAAGTGTATCACCATGGATTGTTTTCAAGTTTAGGTACAATGGAAGATCAAGCCAAAGTACAAACCCAATCTCTTCCTCTCTCTCTTCTCTCGGCCAACTCTCTCTCTCTCTCTCTCTCTCTCTCTCTCTCTCTCTCATGCACTAGTATATACACATACATATATATACTATTATGTACAAGAAAACACAAAAATAATATGTACTTATGGTACTTTGAGTCAAAGAGATTTTAAGGCTAAGATTTTATTATTAAACAATTTAATTAGCACATGTGTACTATATATATATATATATATATATATATATATATATATTCAACCAAGTACATATATTTATATATAACTAAGTACTATATAATCTAGGTGGATCACACCTCCCATTTAATTAATCCAATTGGGTAAAAAAATCCCAAAATAAAATAATACTTGTGTACCTAGGAAATCTAGGGTTTTAACTCCAATAAGTACGTACACATATAAATATAGGTATATCACCACATGGAAACTCTATAAAATGGTTTATTTAAATAACCTTAGTACTTGTTGAAAGATTTATCCAATGGATAATAAATCCCCTAGTAATTATTGACCAATGGACAAAAGTAATAAGGAAATTTAAATATCCAAAATGTCCTTTTAAGCATGTATAAAAATTTATATCTAACTATATAATAGTACTTAACCAAATCTAGCAATGAATAACCTTAATAGAAAATTTAGGGTTTCCATTGTACAATGGATAAAAGTTTCCCTAACTTTTATCGTCCAATGGATAAAGAAGAAAACTAAAATAATAAAAGAAAATAAATAAATAATTTTTCTAGTCTAGGGTTGGAAAGGTTCACAAGGCTCATAGATGGTCAAAAAGGTCCATCTAGGGTTAGGGAATTGTAACTAGGTAAATTGGTAGTCTGGTTTCTCCAACAAGTAGGTTAGAAGCTAACTAGACTTGCCAAGTAGGGCCTCTAGCCAAGAAAATAATTTTAAGGACTTAAATCTAATTATGACGGATTATAGAAAATTAAAAGGAATTTTTTAAAAGCAATTCCAAGTAAGTAAAAAAAAATTCAAATATTTAACGAAATTTTTATTTACCAAAAGCGAGGGTTGTTACAAAAAGGGCCTTGAATTCTCTTTCTCTCTCATCATGCTTTCACACCCACTCTTCACTCCCTAATCTTGAGAAAGTTGCTCTAAAGACATTCTTTAGGCTCTTTCTTTCTCAAAATTCTCCATTTTTTTCCTCAGCATTAAAGTGAGTCCTTTTACTCATTTTAAGATCCCAACTACCCAATATACCCATCTACCACGCACATCTACACCCCTCTTTCCTTAACCAACCTTACCAATGCCCATCCATCGTCATCCATCTTCGTCCAAGCTTAAGATTAGAGGTACAAAATCAAGTTTCCTTGGGTTAGGCTCAATCCTGACCCTGAGGGAACTTTTTTGTATTCAGGCCCAACCCGTTTGGTTAAATACTAACTTAAAATCTATTATCAAAAACAAAAACAATCACTGTGCAGAATATACCACGCCGTGCGGCGTTCTGGTTCGTCGCACGGCGTAGTATGTTAAAATGCACGGTCTTTCATTAATCTCTGTTTGACTGTCTGGATCGTGGCTATTCTTCATCAGGCTTGCTTGTATTGCTAAAACATTATCATCAGCAGTTTCAGAATAAGACCATATATACAGGCCATGTTTTATTTCTTGAATAATGTCTATTTGCTTTCTTAAATGATCCAAATACATCAAAACTTGTTTCCCATACATGGCTTGAAGTAAGAGGTATTGTTCTGAAATAAAGCAATGGCTCGATACTTTCTGATATCTTTAAAGAGTCACGCACGGAATATCGATAGTACCAAGCATCGTTATAAGCATTTATGAAAGTCTAATAGCAACACAAGTAGTCCGCACGGCATATCATAAGGCCGTACGCAGTCTTATGATAGGCCGTGTCGTGTGGTTCTGACCTAGATGGCCTACTAGTCATTCATTCCATGGTGCATCATACCATTTGCTCACCATTTCTGTACAGGTAGCACTACGTACATGTCAATGTGATATATTTCTCATGTATCTTCCCCCTTTACTTGTTTATTAAAGAGCTTGATTTTCTAAAAGATATTTAAAATTTCCCTTTAGAAAATGTTTTATAGAAACCAGTTTTACCTGGCGAGTGGGGTGCTTTTCAACAAAACATTCCCCATTCATAATGTGGCTCATGAACCCAAAGTCTCGACGTGTTTTGCTAGACCAAAAGTCTTTTTCAAATAAGTTATCGGTTTCTCGGATCATTCATCTCCAAAATCCGAGTGGCGATTCTGCTGGGGAGTTTGCATTAATCAAAAATTTGGAAACTAATACATAAATGAACAATCTTTTAAAAGTCTGTCAAAACAGTATGCTCCACGCTGCTGAAGAACAGAATGGCAACGGAACAAAATTTTACATCTGACCAATCCGAACTAGGACTTTTACTATTGTTCGCTTGTGTAGTTTTCTCCAAAGTATTGATTAACAAAGTGAGCCACGCTTGAAAGACATTTTTGAAGGGGAATTTTTAATATCTTTTGGAAAATAAAGCTCTTTTACCCTGTACACTCTACACCGCACAAGCCTTGCCAGTGTGTTTCGGCAAGCTTGCCCGGTTCGCCGGTGACAAGCTCTCCCGGGATGCCTTGCAACCGTCAATGATGATGAGCCATCGTGCTGTTTGACTACTATCTTGCAATACACTTGACATGGGGAGTACATCTTGGCTCTAGTCTGGGGAACCCTTTTGAGACCAAAGCCGGCCTTATGCACTTGTACATAACCATAGGACCTTCCCAACTAAGACAGGAACCCATGGTTAGGACCTATGTGATGCATCCTGTTTGCGTGTTTCTCTTTTCTGTACATACATATCATTCATGCATCATTGCATTCTGCAGGCTAGAGGATAGGACTCCTTTAGGATTCGATCAGTTTAGGAGACTCTAAATCCATGGAGTTTGAGATACCTCCGGTGTTTGCTGTGCCTGAACGGCTCCCTTGGTCTAGGACAAACCTTAATGGTGCACGCATCTGGATTCCAGTAGTCATATTGTTCTACCTCGGATGGTCAAGGTAAGGAGATTGGCTCTGGTTCCGAAGCATTCAGAATTTAACCTACCTAATAGCACCTACTCGGATTGTTGGAAATCTTCTGTGCAAACACCTTAAATGAAAACCTGGATCACGGTAGGTCCTAGGCTTGGTTTCTAGGAGGCACAAGAAAGGAAGGACGAGCATTCGTGATGAGTTGAGAGTTTCCCCTTTTGCTTTGTTGCCAGTTCTGAAACATTGGTCGTCCACAAGAAGAGGCTGTACTCAATTGGTTTCATCCATTCCAAAGACTGGTTCGCATAAACACCCTAGAAGGCATGCAGTTGTTTGAGGTTCAGATAGTACAGGAAGGACAACTGTCAACAGAAACACCATAAGAACCCGCAATAGAAATACCACTTGAAAATCCTTTACCAATGGCTGACCAAGGAAGTGGGGTAGAGGAGCTTAGGCAAAACATGGCTGCTTTAGACGCTCAATTTAGGCAGTCTATCTCCAATGTCGATGCACAACTCAAGACCTTTGTTGCGTCTATGAAGAATGACATGATCGTGGTAATGGAAGCTATGCAGGAAATTAGTGATAAACTCCAAACTAAACTTCCTCCACAGTACGAGCAGCCCAAAGAGGAAGTGCCCGTTGCAGACCCCAAATTGGCTACCCTCATGGCCAAAATAAGCAAATTAGAGGAATCTATCCAGGAGACTAGGCGACTTGGGAAGGGAGAAGTCAACATGAGCAAGTTGTGCTTATTCCTTAACACCAAGTTACTGGAAAAGTTCAAAGGCATGGACTTTACAAAGTTTGACGGCATTGGTGATCCAAGGGCACACCTCCAGGGGTATGTTGGCTCTCTCTCCATGCGAGGGATCGAAAAGGAGACTATGGCACAGTTATTCCATGAGTCTTTGTCCGGTCCAGCCTTGCAATGGTTCCTTACTCTCGAACGGTCTAAGAAAAGGACTTGGGAAGACATTGGGACAACCTTCGTGGCCCAATACAACTTCAATATCGATCTGAAAATGACCACCTAGGAGTTAGAAGGCACAAAGATGGGTGAAAAGGAAAGCTTTGCTGATTTTGTGAAACGCTGGAGAGCCAAGGCCACTCAAATGCAAAACAAGCTGGATCTCAAGAAACAGATACGAATCAAAACTAAGAACTTGCCAAGCTCCTTCGCCTCATACATGGTTCTCTCTCAGGCCGCCCCCAATTTCGAAACTTTTTATGACTCTGAATTGGCCATGGAGGAAGCCTTGCGGGATGGCAACTTGGAGAAAAAAGAAACAGGGTCAAAATCTAAAAGGGCATATTCCGGTAACCACAGTATTCTTTTTGGGAACACCAATCAGGCTGGAATCTCATCCACCAAGCCTGCAGAAGTTAACCAAATTTTCGAGAAGCCAAAATCCCAAAACAAAGCCTTCACCTAATTCAACACCCCCAGATCTACCTTACTCAAGAAACTCACAGAAGCCGGGGTATTGAAACCTCTCCAACCACCATAAACCATTCCGCCAAACCTAAATCAAAGCGTCTATTGTGAATTCCACCAGATGCCTGGCCATACCACCGACAATTGTATCTTCCTTCGTCATGAGATCCAAAATCTTATTGATAATAAGGTTATTGATACCCCTTCTCCTGACAAACCAAATACCATCTCAAACCCTCTACCACAACATAACACCCCTTTTTGTGTCAATCAAATTACCTTAACCCCAGGCCAAACTGCACAAGATTTTGATCCAACCCTCTTCATCACTCCTAACACCGAACCTAAGCCTGTTATGAAAATTCCGGATGAGGTTGCCCTTTGCTACCTAGGAGAATAGGAAAGTACATGGGGAGACCTCGTTTCAAATTGGGAAGAATTCAAAGCAGCCAACTTGCAGGGGAGCATTGAAACACCATCAAGCCCAGATGGGAAGTCGATTGGCAGAATGTGCATGCCAATCCCCTTGATGGATTTTCTCTGAACACGATGTTCGAAGGCCAGAACATGGGAATGGGACCCAATCTCGAATGAGTACCAACTTTTAGCAAAGGACGACCCCCTAGATATGTTTTCTTTACCTGCAATGTTTGCCGAGGAATATCAACCCAGGATGACGGCTTGTGGTTGGCCAGAACTTGCTCTAGACTTCTACCATTTTGATAACAGCATCGGCTATGCCCCGTGGCAGCCAAACCCAGGGCTCCCAGAACCAGAAGAAGAAGTGGCCAACAGTGAGTTTAACCCCATGGATTACCTCGTAGAAGAAGCAGAATCAGAACCGACAGTCACCTTCCCAAAGGACATTGATGTCGCCAAACCCTTGGGCCAACCCCAAAATCATCAACATAAAAGTGGAGAACAAGGAATGGACTGTGAATAAGGCAGTAATGGAAGCTGAGCAATGGAAACCAGAGGACCTTTGGGAAGATCTGGTTATCGCTGATCTAGCATCCAACCTCCAGGATACCACCATTGGAGCCAAACGCAAAGCACGCATTTACTTATGGAGCGAGGAGTCGAAATACTGCCAGATTGACCACCTGACCAGGAGTGGTCGTGTCTATCAACCCCCCAACCTCCAAATTGGGGAATCCTTTAACTCTACAGATCCACCAACCAAAGAGCCCTCAAATCCTTTCATTACCCCAACTAAAAACACTTTCCAACCTTTTGCTCCGCCAGCTAAAGAACCCTCTCGTCCTAAGAAAAACCCCGAGGGAATGATTAAGTAACAACTCGAGCAGACTCAGGCTAAAATGTCTGTTTGAGATGTGCTTGTTCACTCCACTCGCCACCGTGAAGGACACATTCAAGCTCTCTCCCGCTTGGAAGGTCCTTCCACAATAACTCTAGATGAGCTTGTAGCACTCATCAAAACCATACCCATCAAACATGACATAACCTTCACTGATCGAGACCTACCCGCTGAAGGAACCGATCATAACAAACCACTCCATGTTACTCTAAAGTGCCGCGATAAATGGGTCCCAGTAATTCTAATCAACAATGGATCAGTAATCAATGTCTGCCCGCTCCGTGTTGTTTATTGCTTGGGGTACAAAAATAAGAACTTCTCTCCTTCAGAAGACAAACTCCAAGCATATGATAACACTGGTCGAGATGTGGTCGGAACCCGTATGCCTCCAATGACCTTCGAATCCTATCAGATTGAAGTGGAGTTTCACGTAGTAAGCATTCCTGCCTCTTTCAACTTATTGTTGGGTAGACCTTGGCTACATCGACCCGACATCATGGCTGTGCCTTCCACCCTCCATCAGAAAATCCACTTGGGACTTAAAACAGGCATGCTTACTATTCACGGAGACTCCAGAATTCATGCGCCTACTAAGGACAACGCCCCACTCTTAGAAATCCAACGCGAGGAGGAAGACATTGCTCTAGGTGGCTTCTCGCTAGATACCTTTAATTCTGTCTTTTCAATCAGGATTGATAATGACTTTGTCATCAGCAATGTCGCCATTAAGATAATAAAGAAAATGTCCTACATGCCAGGTCGGGGATTAGGAAAGAACTTACAAGGGCCTACAAAGTTTGAAGCTCGCGGAACCCTGATGCGTGCTACTGGCCTTGTCTATCTACCTACAAGCGGCAGTAAGGAGAAAAAGGGAGACAGATTGGAAAATTACTTTGTCAAGGAGAAGGCGAAGCAGGTCTACCAGGGGGAGCCAGAATCGTTTTGGGATAAAGAGACCAACACTCTGCTACCAAAGTTCAAAATTTTTGCTAATGATGACTAGCCAAAAAATGAGGAAGAATTTGAGGCCCCGAAGAAGCTAGCTAAACCAACTGACTGGGTTGAAGTCTTTAACATGGGGAGTCTGGCGATCCTATTTAGGGAGGACGAACCAATGAGTATAGTCATAGAAGCTGAGGTACTAATGCTAGGACAGGAGGTCCTCGAAGACCCAACTTCGCTCATCATGGATGCCACTGAAGATTACAAGCATTGGATCCTTCTACCAAGTGCAACCTGTCATGGGTCTGATTTTGAGTTCGAGTCCTCTGAGTCTTCCAAGTCTCCTGAATCTGTTGAGTCCGAGGTGGTGCCTCTTGGCCTAATCCCTCATAGTCTGGACTTCAAGTCTGAGTCCTCCGAGTCTTCCAAGTCTCCTAAATCTGTTGAGTCCTAGTCGAAAGGGAAAACGAAAGGCATGCTCAACCTGTAAAGGAAGAAGTTGTTTTAATAAATCTAAGAGACGAAGGGAATCCCCGAATGATTCAGACCGGTTCCGCGCTGTTCGCAGAAGAGTGCCAAGCGCTCATAAGTTTGCTAAAAGAATTCGAGGATGTCTTCGCGTGGTCACATGCTGATATGCCTAGAATCGATCCCGAAATCGTGGAACACCGGATTCCTCTTCATCATGATGCAAAACTCGTAAAGCAAAAGTTGAGTTGTATGAGACCTAACTGGGTGCTTAAGATAAAAAAGGAAGGCATTAAACAAATTAATGCAAGATTTCTAATGGTAACTGAATACCCTCAATGGGTCGCAAACATTGTTTCCATCCCTAAAAAGGATGGAATAATTAGGGTCTATGTCGACTTCAGGGATCTGAATAAAGCAAGCCCAAAGGATGACTTCCCTCTTCCACACATAGATGTGCTGGTGTGGGCACACGCCCCAAAAAATCACCGGATTTTTGGTTTGCAAGAAATAAATTGTTTGGGGGCGGCCTTCTTAGAAAATAGCGCGGCGAAACGCTTCGATTCAGAGTCGCCACTCGAGTTTTAGCGGTGAGGCACCCAAGGAACCGAACTCGAGAACATTTGCTACGTTTGCCTTGATTTGAAAAAGGTTTGATTTGATTTGAAGAGGCGCAGACTGGTCCGTCGTCACCTTCGATATCTGAGGTTCGGGAGCTAGGTTACGAGAGGGGAAGGGTTTTATGGCACCCCTCTCCCCCAATCCGGAGATCGGTCTCTACTTGGGCATTTTGTAAAACATTTGCATTTTTCTCTCATTTGATCATTTTTAGCCAGTTAGGGCGGGGGAGCAATTAATGGGGGTTAAAAACTGTAACAGCTTGCAGTTTATATGACAAAAATGTTTATGGATGATGATTTTCTTTGAATTGAATTAACGTAAGAACATAGATTAAGAATAAGCACTGCAAACAGTTTCACCAGGATGATGTACGCTCAGGCAACATGCTGGCACGCAGTGGCCAAGCCACTACACGCCACCTCAAAGCTAGCGTACACCACCTTTCTGACTTCTTACAGCTCTTACTCTCAACCCTCTGGGCTCTGGAATGGACCAGTGCACACCCAGGACAAACCACGCAGTTTATAAGGCAGCTCAAGTAAATATACAGACATGAGGAATGGCTAAGAGCCATGAAAATAGCAAGGCAGACCCCATAAACAGAGTGGGGAGGAATAAGAGGCCAGGATTGAACTGTGATGTAAGGGCCAGGCACTGGTCTGTGACAAACGTGCCGTACGCCACCCCATGGGAGCCGTACGCCAGGCTTGCATGATGTCCAGTGTTTGGCTTTACATCATCTGGGTTCTAGAGCATGACCAAAAATACCCCAGAGGCCTTATAAAGCAAAAAGATACAGGTATTGAGAGCTACATTCAAATAACTGTGACATGTAGAAGACAGTAAACTGGTTATTTAGCATGCTCAAGGTGATGACAGAAAGGAAATAAGCAATAAATGGACACTCCATGATCCCCACGTCAGTAGTGCGCATACAGTCAAAGGTGGCGTACGGCTTGATAAAGCTGGCGTGCTGTAACGCCCCTAATTTTAGGTACGTTAATAAAGGAAATTTATTA
>BPLS01000708.1:528751-546982 GCA_019656275.1 Rhododendron kiyosumense
AATTCAAGAATTTACGCAATTCAAGTAATTAAAATAAATAACTCGAATAATAAAAATAACTTTTTATTTCATAAAATTCAGAGTTATTACACGTGCGCCATGGTGTGTTCCTTACGATTGATTTATTTTACCAGAGAAGGGCCTGGACTAGTATCAGTTACTAGCCAGGACCTTTCTGGTTCCCCTCAAGAATTGAAAACAGAAAGCACACAAAGGTATACCTTTGGTGCAAGGGATGGAGAAAAGGATGTGAGCTTTGGAGGTTAAAGGTGGAGGTGTGTGTGTTGAGGTACCCCTCTTCCTTTTACTCCTTCAATGGAGAAGAGAGAGCAAGAGAAAGGTGAGAGAGAGAGCTTTGGGCTATTGAATGTGGTTAACCCCTTGCAAATGAATGCAAGGGGGGTATTTATGGTGGAGAGAGGGACTGAGAGGAGAGCAGTCAGCTGGGGTTAGGGTGGTTGGGTTGAGTTAGAGGGAACCTCCCATGCATTTAATGCATGGGACTTGCCTTGATGGGGTGTGTAGGAGAGAGAGGGGGACGGCCCTGCAGAAAGTAATGATCAGGGGGCTTCGCACTGTACTCTGGTAGTTACAAAGTCTCGAGCATGTGACAGAAAAGCGGTGATTTGACCGGCCTTGACCATGCGTACGCCACCTTAATCCTACCGTGCGCCAGGTCAAACTCAGTCAACGGTCGATGTCCGACACGTGGCAATTTCCTGGCGCACGCCAAGCAGGAGCTGGTGTAAGCAAGGTACGGTTTTGCTGAGCCTTATCTGGCTCTGGATTTGAAGGGTTTTGAAGGGATTTGAAATGGTTTGAAAGAGAAGGGTCCAACACTCAAAGCTCACGACCTTCCATCGACCTCGGAGAGTTTTCGAACGTTTATCATCATAGGGGTAACAAAGAGACCGCAAACGTGCTGATCTAGATAGTCCAGAATAGGGTGTCTATAGGAGCCCCCCTTTGACGGCACTTGGAGCACCGTTTGATCAGGTACAAGTAACGTCAAAGGTTTTCTAGACACCCTCTCGAGGATATCTAAAACAGAACGCACTTGGTCGAAGAAGACATGAATCGTAAAGAACCTGATTGGTTTAGAATTCAGCCAAGCAGATCATTTTGAGAAAGATTGCTGGTTGCAAAGGGCAAAATAGGTGGCAGGATAGCCATCGATTTTGGAATTGGACGGATAGATCGCCGTTGATTTTGGAATTGGACTGATGGATCGCCGTTGAATTGAGATCGGGCGGATGGATCGCCATTGAAATTGAGATCGGGCGGACGGATTGCCGTTGAAATTGAGATCGGGCGGATCGATCGCCGTTGAAATTGAGATCGGGCGGATAGATCACCGCTGATTTGAGATTGGGCGGACGGATCGCCGTTGAAATTGAGATCGGGCGGATAGATCGCCGCTGAAATTGAGATCGGGCGGATGGATCGACGTTGATTTGAGATTGGGCGGACGGATCGCCGTTGATTTTGAAATTGACGAAACTCTGCTTGGGGATAAGCCCACCAGGGGTATAAATAAGCATTGGACCACTCGGGACCTTATTTTGAGAAGGAGAATTTGATCCATGTGGCGTTTGGGCCCACGGCCCAATAAAAGATGGCGTACAGTATGCATATCCTGGCGTACGCCAGGAATCTTTCTTGGCCCGATCCAGATCCAAGCCCAAACCCGGCCCAGCTGGTTCCCATGTCATATAAACTCCTGCAGAAGGCAGAAACCGCTCTCCTACGGCTTTTTTGAACTCCCAAACTTCCCCAAACTCTTCTCAATACTCAAACCCTCTCAATCCCAACTCATTCCCTCAAAAACTTCCTTACCCACACTTATCTATGGCCGAAACAGGTAGCGGCGGCGGCAATGGTGGCGGCAAGGACGAGGAACGGTCGAGGATAGGTGGAGACGGGGCCGAGAGGCCTCGAATCGACGATCAGGCACTAGGCGGGCCCTCGTCGAGTGTTGGTGTAGTGATCTCAGGCGGCGAGGGCGACGACGATGGCCATGCAACAGAGGTGGTTGGTGGCGACGGGCGGCGTACGCCAGGGTCGGCTGGCCGTACGCCAGCCATGATCGAGGCAGGGGGTCCACGGGTAAGTCGGTTGGATTCCTGGAGTGGGGTAAAGGGCCTGGTTGTCACGTGCATGGGCCCATCTGAGGCCGGCAGTGGCGGCGGTGATGTTGGCAGTGAGGGCGGTCGGCCGGAGACGCCAAGGAGAGATCCGGCGAGGGGTAAAGGCATCGTGGCTGAGGAGGACGCTCCCATTACGCGCGGGGACTTCGCGGAGTTTGTGACAGAGGAGGTGCTTGACCGGCTGCTGCGCGAGAACCCAACGGTGGTTGAGACGGTAATATCAGCCCGGGAGGAGAGACAACGGCAGATTGCACAGGCCCGGGAGGAGGAGCGCTTGAGAGCCGAGGCCGAGAGGGCCAGAGTTGCAGAGGAGGCTTTTTTTCAGGAGACAGAGGCAGCCGAGCAGGCCCAGGAGGAGGGTGGCCTAGCTCGTGATCGGGCAGTGGCACAGGCAGAGGCTATGCGGGCTGCAGGCCATGCGGCGTTTGAGGCAGGGGCCTATGTTCCCCCAGAGCCACATTTGTTCATACCGTTCGGATTTGAGAGCTACATTCCCCGCCGCGATGATTACGACACAGAGCTCGTGCTGAGAGACCCTGAGTGGCACTTGTCGGTGGACTGGGCGCAGGTATTCCACTGAACTTTGCTTTTGATTCCCTCGTAGTCCTTTATTACTGTACTTGTACGTAGCTTATTTGTACATGAACCTTGATAACTTAGTGACATATGTATGCCTGATAGCTTGACTTGATAGATAGAACCTCGAGCAGAAAGAACTTGAACTTCGACTGTAGACTTGTTAGCACCCTGATAAGAATCACGTGATAGCGAACTTGAATCGACTGTAGGTTGCCTCGACTTGTTAACATTCTGGAACTTGAATTCGACTGATAGAATACCATGCCTTTGATTCGAATGAATAATTGCCTCTTCTGAGAAAAGAATCGACTGAATCGGATATCCTACGCACATAAAATACCATGCTCTTGAAATAACTTGCTTCGACTTCATAGTAGTTGCAAACCTTGAATTGACCACTGAATGTTGAATGCACCCTCGACCATGGTTTAATTGCTTTTACTTACAATCTTTCCTTGATTCGACAGCTTGGTGTAGTATGCATGCTGACGAACTCTTGTCTATTTTGCTTCTTGTGGTGTGCAGAGGACGAGAGGCAGTACACGAGGGCACGGCGGTCCTACTAGTTCCCTTGAGCGGTACAGAGGGCTGCCCGAGCGGGTCAGGTCCTTGGTTGACGCTGCGGGGTTCAGGCCGTTCATTCTTACACAGACGGCCACGCTCAGCGACCATGCCTTGCTCACAGCGCTGGCTGAGAGGTGGTGGGATGCTTCCAACACCTTCCACCTTCCGATCGGGGAGATGACTGTGACTCTGGCAGACTTTGCTGCTTTGACGGGCTTGAGGGTAGGAAGAGAGCCTATCCCATTCGAAACGGGGATCCACAGAGATCCGGGTGCGCTGCAATGGTTCTTGGGTTTCGTGCCCATGGGTATTTCAGAGACGTTTTCTCATGACCAGTTCCACTGGCATTTAAAGGACAGGGTCCCGAGCTCGAAGCAGGAGGAGGAGCAGATGGCGAGGGCCTACTTGTTGTACTTGTTCGGGGCTTCGCTGTACCCTAACAAGCGATCCACGGTGCACTTGGCCTACTTGCCAGCCCTGTTTGACTTGCGCACAGCGACTAGGTACGACTGGGGAGGCACTGCTCTGGGGACGTGCTACAGCTTCATGGGGAGTTCTCTCGACGGAAGAAGGCGATTGCCGGCTACTGGAGGGTGTGGGAGGTAAGAAACCAAACTCGTAAGCCTTTACTTTTCAAGTGTTTCCCTTTCTGTTGACTTGTAACTGCTGTACTGATGCTTTGACAGTTCGAACTTGCAGCTATGGGCATATGAGGTGCTGAAGATGTACCCTCCGGAGAACTCGTGCCCGGACTTGAAGATGCTCCCCCGTGCTCTGATATGGGAGCCACAGTATAAGGGCAAAAAGGCGGCAAAGGGTAGCCTCCAGGCCTTTCGGGCGTACCTCGACGAGTTGTCGGGCACCCAGGTAGAACTCAGCTTTCTATTGCCCGTTATTGCCTTTGAATTGCTTTAATGCTGTTGCTGACCGACTGTTTGTTGCTTGATTGTTGAATGTTTGCAGGTGGATTGGGATCCTTGGAGGACCGCGAAGGTTGAGCCGAAGTACCTTTCCCGGAGCAAGGTGGTAGCTGCGAGCCACGTGCTGCTGGAGTCGATCTTCGGGTGGCAATGGTACTTGGGGGACCGAATGACACGCCAGTCGCTTGAGGCCTCAGAGTTCGTTGTGCCTGGCCCACTTCCGCCTCGTGCTTCACACACGGACCAGTACACGCTGGCTGAGCTGCAGCGCTTCACCGTCCCGACTGGCCTTATTGCTTTCTTGAGGCCTGAGCGCAACTATGCTGTTTATCGGAAGTAGTACTTAGCGGGGTCGCTTGGAGTAGTCAAGCACGGAGTTGTAGAGGCTGAGGCGAGAGCGGCTGGAGAGGAGAGGCGCGGACAGGGCGGCAGGACTGCCCGCTCGAGGGAGAGGAGTGAGCCTGCTAGGGCGACGGGCCTTCCTCGGCTTTCTTGGACGCTGGCTGTACGGGACGCTCAGGGAGAGGAGGCCACTGTTCAGTTCGAGCCCGCTAGGAGAGAGCCTGAGGAGATCACAGGACCGGTACGATACTTAGCATCCTCTGTACTTTCCTTACTTTGATTTCCACATGTATACTTGCTTTTGCAAACAGATTTGGTCACTTATTGTAAACAGGCCCCCATGGAGTGGGTACGAGAGGCAGTGTGCCTGATGAAGGCCATGGAGAAGGAGTTTCACAAAATTGCTAGCGGCACCCAGCTTCGGGTGCACTATCCACCTCCAGTTCCAATTCCTACTGTGCGGCCTCAGGTATGACTTTGAGTTTTTGATAGAACATGTCCTGCTTTCACATTTCAATATATATATGCAATATGTACACAAATGTTAACAAGCTAAATGCAATGCAGGGGCAGGCTAGGGCGGCTCCTAGGAGGAAGAGCGTGCGACCTCCTCCGCAGAAGAAGATAGCACTGAGCTCATCCCGACCAACAGCAAGCACTCAGAGGGGCGTGCTGATCACTCCGGCCAGTGAGGAGCTCCAGTTCCGCCGAGAACTGAGGAAGAGACCCGCGGAAAAGAGGCCTGCTGAGGGGCCTTCGCAAAAGAGAAGGAGAGAGGAGGAAGAAGAAGAAGAAGAGGAAGAGGAAGGCGCATCCCTCAGCAGCGACTCTGACTCTGTCGACGACCCCAGGTTCCGGATGGATCCGCGAGAGATGGAGGAGAGTGAGGATGACGACGACGAGGACCTGTTTGACGACTGAGGGTTATTACTGAGCCTTAGTATATTTTGCTGTTTTGCCTTTTGACTTGATACAATAGATACTTTCGGATTTTGGACATGAGGCATGCGTGCCTGTTGACTTTTTGGGCGAGTGTGCCTTGATACTTTTGAGCTTGCTCGGGCCGATGTGCCGCTTGATACATTCCCACCGCTTCTCTTTTTAAGGTTTTGACATAGTAGTAATAATATCTGCATTTTCTGTTTGTTTGATTCCTTTAGTTATTGGATTTTGTGCTAAGGAAAACGAACAAACCATCCCCTAACATCTAACAGGCATTGATGACTGTTTTGAATCGACACAGACACTCGCACATGCGCACAATGGACACAGCTCAAATAAAAATGGACGGAAAGGCCCCAGGACACAAGATATATCCCAGACACGCAGAGGATACGGGAAAATTGGCGTTAATGAACCAAAATCCGTATTTCTCCAAAACGGAAGAAACTGACACTTTTGAACGACTCCACAGATGTACAGTGACTTGTACGAACCACCGATATGGACAAAAACACCCCGGTATATGGAGAATACCTATAAAAAGCTAAAAATGTCGCAAAAATGGACATAAGACACAAAAGATGACTCGATATGGTCCCGGACCGAAACCGACACCCCCGTGCAGTCACACAAGTCCTATGTGACATGTACGGTATAACAAAACTTGGCAAAACCCTTTGAAACGAGATTCGACCCTCCGCATCCTTGATTTAAGCTTGAAACGGGCCTTCGGGGGTCCAAAATCTTCGACGGGCGCGGCTTTTAAGATCCAACGCTTCGCTGCAGTCCCAAATGACGTTTAAGACTTGTAGGAATCAAGAAATGGCCAAAACAAGCCCCGAAACTAAAAACAACCATGCGAAGGCAGTAGCTGCTGGAAACTGTTTTCTGGTTGACCAACCTGGCGTACGCCAAGGGTTTGGCTCCGTACGCCATGCTTGAAGAAATCATGTGTACGCCAGCTTTAGGTTGGCGTACGCCAAGTTCCCATGAGTCAGATCCACTTGACTGACCAACTGTCCTTTTTCAGGGGAAGCTTGTTTTTATCCCTACATGGTTCTCACACGGCTTCTGAGGATTCAGGGGGGCAGGGTACTTGAAGTTATGTCCCCTTGGAGGCTAGCTACTTGGTTCCATTCCCATGTGGAATTACAACGGTAAGTTGAAGGCCTATAAAGCTGGGGTGCCCTCTTCATGGCATTCACAGCATCAATTACCCCCTTTCTTCTCCAGTATATACTCAGCTTTGCCCATGGATAATCCTCTCCCAACACTGCTCAGGCCTTGGCTAGTGTCCTTTTAAAGCATTGATTGGCTTAACTTCCAATATCATGGGCTTTCTTCATTCCGTTTTCTTGGACATGTGCCAATCCGCCCGGCGCTGTTGTGGGCCGCCCTGAGATTCTGGGATCCGGGCGTCCATGTCTTCTGCTTCGGTGACGACGAGATGTGCCCAACCGTGGAGGAATTCCAGGCGTACCTCCGCACCTACACGTCCCCGACGCTCGTCGTTCCTCCCTATCAAGTGAGCATGCCGAAACTACTGGCCAGCTCGCTTGGTATTTCTCGGGGTCTGACGAACACAATCCTAGAAGGTGGCTAGGTGAACATTATCCGGCTGGTCGAAATGTACAGTCCGGATGTCGACTTGGATAGTCCAGGCAGCGATGAGGTTCAAGCGCGTCGGCGCTTTGCCCTAGTCATTTGTCTGCTTGCGGCTTACCTGCTCGTTCCTGCCGACGGGCGGGTCAGTCCTCTGCTCGTGAGCGTAGATGCTCAGATGGGGGCACGCAGAAATGTGATCCCTTTGGTCCTGGCGGAGACGCTCTTGGGTTTGGATTTGGTGAGCATAGGCCAGTCGGCTGTGTTCAGCGGGAGCCCGCTCTTTCTTCAGGTAAACTCACTCAGCTCACCTTTTTTCTGGTTTTTCGCACATTCTCGTTTTACCTCGACACTCGGCTTAGGCTGCTTCCTAGCTTCTTACTTGTCTTTTCGCTTAAGCTTTATCTGACTCCTCACTTGTTTTGTCACTCATGCAGCTGTGGCTATCGGACAAGCTGAGTCTATTGCATCCACCGGCAGCGGGCTGGAATCTGTTTCCAAAACGGGTCCATCAAAGGGAGATGCGGTATCCTGACTTGGATGTAGAGGGCTGGTACGAGTTCATGTAGGAGATGCAGCCCGATGAAATTGCTTGGAGGTGTCCTTGGCTGGACCTTCCAGACATGGCCATCCATTCTGACGGCTTCGACAGGATGGTCATCGCGGGGCTGACAAGCTTCACATTTTATATCCCCGGGCAGATCCTTCGCCAACTGGGCGCTTCGCAGGAGAATACCCAAATCAGCATCGGGGGTTTCCGTCTTCCCAATTTCAATGCGCAGACGCTGGGCGGTTATCAGAGGCGCTTGGGCCTGAGGATTCTCCAAGCAGAGATGCCAGATTTCAACCCTCGGCTAAGGAATCGCTATAGACAGTGGCTGAGAGCAGATGTGCATGCAAGGGCAAATATTGGCTGACTCCAAACCACTTTGCTGTACTTAGAATAAGCTGTGAGCCGTTAGGCTTCTCAAGCATTTTGTTCTATTTTTCATGCTTCATTTCTTTTAAGGCTTTTATACTCAGCTTGTATATTAGACGTAGTAATTTTTGCAAAATAAAGTTGAAAGATGAAGGGTTTTCCCCTTTTGAACTTTCCAGTAACGACCCTGATTTTTGGTCGTTAAAAATTTCGTTAAATATTTGAATTTTATTGTAATTACTTTTAATTTCCAAAGTTTGTCAAAATTACGTTTTTGCCCTTCAAAATTTATTTTCTTTGCGCTTTAGCCTACCTCGCAAGCCTAACTAGTTTTTGACCATCCGATTGGAGAAACTAAGTTAGGAAGCTATCTAGTTACTTTTCCTTAACCGCAAATTGACCGTTTTGCCCCTCGTGAACCATTTGAACCATTTGAACCCTAGACTAAGAATTTTAATATTCTTTTTCTTTTAATCAAAATGGTTATATTCTTTGTCCATTGGACAATAGATGTTAGGGAAACTATTATCCATTGGATAATAGAATCCCCAATTCTTTATTTTAAAAGTATACTTGATTAAAGTACTATGAATAGTAAAAAGTAACTTTTTGATTACTTTAAAGTACTTTTTTGGATTATTTTATTGTTTAATCTCCCTAGCAACTATTATCCATTGGATAATAAAAGTTAGGGTGGTTATTATCCATTGGGTAAAAGGTTCATCTTTCAACCTAGCACATGGGTTATTAAATTAGTATCCCCATGTGTCAATTTCCCATTAGTGGAAAGTACTTAGCCTTTAAAATCCCAAGATTTTCCAAAGTACCCTTATTTATGATTTGTTAGGGTTTTGATACATAAGTACATATGTATATATTACTTTAGTACTTGGTTGTTATTTAATTGGCTAAGAACACATGTGCTTATTCCTTAATTCAAGGGAAAAATCTAGTCTTTTAAAATCTCCTTGATCTCATGGTACAAAAGTACCTTTGTTTATTACATTGTATGCATGTATATATATATGTACTTGAGAGAGAGAGAGAGAGAGAGGAGAGAGGGCCGAGAGAGAGAGAGGGAGAGAGAGAGAGAGAGAAGGAAGGAAGAAAGAAGAAGGATTTGATTGTACCTTGGCCTTAATCTTCCAATGTACTTCAAATCCATGAGATCTTATTCTTCCAAAGCCAAATCCTAACTCCATTGTACTCTTGTATACACCTTGCATTGGTTTAAACCCTTAGATCTTGTACCAATCTCTTTCTTGCCCACCAAGGATCAATCCTAGCCATTCAATTGATCCAAGATCAATCTTGGTACAAAAATAGCCATGCAAACCTAGGATTTTTCCTTGATTTGTGCTTAAAAGTTGGATTTGATTTGATATACTTCTTGAACACCTTGCAACTTCTTGACCCTTTGATCATGTACCAATCCTATCTCAACCATCCATTTGATTCAAGAATCCAATCTAAGGACACCATAGCCATGCAACCCTAGGATTCTTGCATTGATCTTCCATGATCTCTTGCCAAGTGTCAAGATGAAGCTTAGAGAGAGGGAGAGAAGAGGGCCAAGCTCTTGCCTATAAATAGAAGGCCATTCCAAGCCTTTCAAAGCACACCTCAAGCAATTAGCTCTTCCTTCTCTCTAGAAAACCATTTCTGATTTTCTGGGCAGCCACTGTCCCGTCGGAAATCCTCCATTTTCTCCTGCCTAGAGTAGTTTTTAGGACCAACTTCCTTCTGGAAAGTTGTAGAGCACTTCGAAACCTTAAAGTTAGGCTCAAGAACCACCCCAATCGGTTAAGAAATGACCAAGTTATTGTCATCCGAAATTCAGTAAAATTTCTGGATTTCCATTTTCTGGACAGCTTACTGTCCTCTCCTTCGTCCCCATTTTTCTCCAACCTAAATTCATTTCTAGGATTAACTTCCTTCTCGAGAGTTGTAGAGGGTTTAGAGAGCTTTGTTCTAGACCCAAGAACGACTCTATTCGGCCAAGGATTGACCGAGTTACTGCCGTCCGAAGTTCGGTCCAGATTTGGAGTTTCACCCCCCGTAGGATTTTCCAACTTGCTTATTCGGCCCCGACTAGTTTCGGATCAAGGTAGTTATCCTTACCTACTTTTCCAAGTATAAAGTAGTTTTTCACTCTAATTCTATGTCTTGTATAAATCGCATGTTGTTTAGAAGTTACTTTGATCGTAGATAAGGTTATCTTTCGATTAAATGTTGGAAATGCATGTTTTATGTTAATTCTTGGTGATTCAAGCATGCTATGATACTTAGATGTTCTTGTTGTACTATTTCGAAGCTTGTTGTATACATGTTGTATGTAAAGTCTCACACGCGGAGTCTTGCATGAGAACTAACACGAAAACCGAGAAAGGTAGAAACATGGCACATAGGGTATGTTTAACAAGGAAGTACTTTGGAAACCACATAATGACCATTTCGAGGGTATTATGTGAATGGTGTGTGTGTGTGTGTGTTCCAATGGGAATCCGGAATAGCGGAACCATTGTGAGGTTGTGTGTGTTCCCATGGGATCCCGGACCGGCGGAACCATGGTGAGGTATAGCTTGGTTATCCGCGGAGAGGAGCCAATGCAATGTGTGCCAATGGGAACCCGGAGCGGCGGAACCATTGTGCGTTCCCATGGGAACCCGGAGCAGCGGAACCATGCTGAGGTATGGCTTGGTTATCCGCGGAGAGGAGCCAATGCAATGTGTGCCAATGGGAACCTGGTGCGGCGGAACCATTGTGAGGATACTCGGGAACCCAGAACGGCGGAACCGAGGTTGGGTGTGTATGGCTTGGTTATCCGCGGTTCGGAGCCAATGCTAAAGATTTTTGAAAGGCTTGGTTATCCGCGGTACGGAGCCAATGCAAATGTTTTTGGAAAGTTTGTTTTGTAAATGGAAATGATTGACACGGTCTACGACGGTCGCGTAGGAGAAACAAAGAGAAACTTGGACACCAACGTTGATATCGAATGTGGATGTGTTAATGTTTGTCTTGTTTGTAAGTTATGGGTTAGCGGGTATGGGATTATTCTATTGAGCTTTCGTAGCTCATGGTGTTACCTTGTGGTGACCCTGGCATATTATATGGGCGGCGACGCCGATATAATGTGTCAGCCCTTGTAGATGATCAAGATGAACAGTTCGCCGTGGAAGCCTTTGGAGCAGAGGAGCTTGCTAGGATGGAGAATCAAGAGGTGCCGTAGTTAGGAACCCTAGTTTCCTTTTGTTATCCTATTTGTATTTCAAATACTCTTACGAGAGCTATGTTGTAATAAGAGCAGTGACTCTCTTTATTTTTTTGAAATAAAATGTCCTTTTAACGTACCCTAATTTTGGGGGCGTTACATTTCCAATGCAGCTCCAGCCCGCCTTCCTGAACTTCGAACTATTTCGGCCTTGGTGCAAAACCAAAAATGTCAGACCATGGATCAGCTTGATAGGATATGACCGGGTCTCATTGAGAGACTGCCTACGTATCCCATTGTAGGGAATCAGGTCAGAACGTAGTTCAGGCAAAGGTTCGCTCGTGTGTTTTACCTCTCCTTTTGTACTCTAACTTTTGCCTAGACCCGCCTTAACAGGTTTTCGGTCTAGCGAGCTTTTCGATTTTGCCTATTTATTTTTGCCTAGACCGCGTCCTTAGGTTTTCGGTTTAGCAGGCTGCTCTAATTTTTGCTTGGAATCGCCCACCCTTGTGGTTTTCGATCCAACGAGCATCTCTCAGGGATAGTAACGCTTGAGCTGATCCAGGTTAACCAAAGTACTGAATTCGTTGCCGTCGAGGTCGATGAGCCTAGCAGCACCCCCGGATAGGATGGACTTGATGATGTACGGCCCAGAGCGCTTTGGCTGGAATTTTCCGCGAGGATCGAACACTGGAGCCCGGATCTCCTTTGTAACCATGTCGCCTTCGACTAACCCTCTTGACTTGACTTTCTTGTTGAACGCACGGGCAATTCGACGTTGATACCCTTGGACGTGATACAGTGCCCGGAGCCTTCTCTCGTCAAACAACATTAGCTCGACAAATCTGCCACTCAGCCATTCAGCTTCCTCGAGACCACTTTCAGCCATGATTCTCAGAGACGGGATTTCGAGCTCAATAGGGAGAACTGCCTCCATTCCATAAACCAAAGAGAACGGAGTTGCGCCTGTGGAAGTGCGGATCGAAGTACGGTACCCCCAGAGGGCCAATGGTAACAACTCATGCCAATCCCTTGCAGACTCAGCGGTCTTTTTGATGATCATCTCGACGTTCTTGTTCGCTGCTTCGACTGCCTCGTTTGTTTGTGGACGATAGGTCGTGGAATGATGGATTTTGATCTTGAATTCCTCGAAGAGTTCCAGGACCCTACCTTTGAAGTGACTCCCATTATCCGAAACGAAAGCCTGAGGCACATCGTACCGGTAGATGATGTTCTTTCGAATGAACTGCGCGACTTGAACGGTTATCAAGGTCTTGTAAGATTCTGCCTCGACCCACTTGGTGAAGTAGTCAATGGCTACCAATATGAACTTGTGGCCGTTTTAAGCGGAGGGTCTGATCATCCCGATGACGTCGATTCCCCATACTGAGAAGGGCCAAGGCGAGGTCATGCCGTATAGTTCAGATAGAGGAACATGATGCAAGTTCGCGTCAATCTGACATTTGTAGCAGCGCCGCACGTAGTCAATACACTGCGATTCCAATGTGGACCAATAATAACCCTGCCTGAGGATTTTCCTTGCAAGCATGACGCCACTCATGTGAGGACCGCAGACTCCTTCGTGAATCTCCTCCATTATCCTTGTTGCTTCGGCGCCATTCACACACAGCTTGTGCATCCCGCAGTGAGACATTCGATACAACTTTCCCCCACAGATGATGTACTGAGCGGCCAGCCGCTGCAAAGCGATTCGATCCTTCCTAGTAGCCCAACAGGAAACTCTCCGCATTCCACAAAGTTCCAGATGTCATGGTACTAGGGTAGGCCATCATCGACATCATCGATGGTGTTGACGTACTCATAAGCGGGCAGGTCCTTTTGTTCGATCACAATCGGCCGCATCTTGACCCCTATCGGGAGTTCGATCATTGAAGCCAAGGTCACCAAGGTGTCGGCGAACTGATTCCTCAAGTGGGGAACATGGGTGAAAGTCACCTTATTGAAGCGAGGAATCAGTTCCTCCAAGTCTTGGTGATAAGGCTTCAGCTTCTCCTCACGAACCTTCCAATCTCCGTTAGCTTGGGAAACCACCAAGTTTGAGTCTTCGATAACTTCGAGCTTCTCGACTCCTAGTGCAATTGCTGCTTCCATCCCAACGATGCAGGCCTCATACTTAGCTTAATTGTTGGTAACATCGAAATTCAGTTTGAAAGCGAGCGGAATGTGAGCACCAGCGGGCATGATCAGCAACACCCCAATTCTGAATCCCTTCTGGTTGGCAGCCCCATCGAAATAAAGCGTCCACACCTCCTCGACCACAGTTAGCACATCCTCGTCCGGGAACGTGAAATCCACATCTTCGGGCCCTTCCACCAGGTGATCGGCCAAGAATTCTGCCACAGCACAGCCTTTTACTGACTTCCTTGTAACATGTTGGAGATCGAATTCAGCTAGCAGAAGCAACCAACGTGCTAGCTTATGGGTGAGCGCTGGCTTCTCGAACAGATACTTGATAGGATCCATCCGAGAAATCAACTTCACCGAATAAGCTAGCATGTAGTGTCTAAGCCTTTTGGTGACCCAGACTAGTGCCCAACATGTCTTTTCCAGAGAGGTATACCGCTCCTCGCTTTCCGACATCTTCTAGCTCAGATAGTAGATGGCTCTTTCAGCTCTGTTTTCCCCTTCCTGCGCTAGCAAACAACCCATAGCTGTCGGAGTCACAGACAAGTACAGAATTAACGGTCGACCCGGAGTTGGCGGCAACAGCACTAGTGGATTCTGCAGGTATGCTTTAATTGATTCGAAAGCAGCTTGGCACTTTTCTGTCCACTCGAACAGGACATCCTTCTTGAGCAACCGAAACAGCGGCTCACAAGTTAGAGTCAGCTTAGCGATGAACCTGCTGATAAATTGCACCTTTGCCAGAAAACTCCGAACTCCCCTTTCAGTCTGCGGAGGCTCCATTTCGAGAATCGCCTTGATCTTGGATGGATCCACCTCAATTCCTCTCCTGGTGATCAAAAATCCCAGCATCTTGCCGGCCGTGACCCCGAATGTACACTTCTGCGGGTTGAGGCGCACATTGTACTTGCGAAGCCTTTCAAGAAACTGCCTTAGAGCATCCACACCAGTATCTTTAAATTTTGGACCAAATTAGAGAGCCAAAAGTCACTTTATTACTTTAGCTACCCACTTTTAAAATATCTACTGCATCAGACTCTCTACATTTTAAGTTATCCCATTAAAATATTATTTCTCTTATTTTGAAAAAAAAAAAAAAGATAAATGGCAAAAGTAAAATGTCCCACGACTCCCACCGACCCCAGTGCACCAACCCACTCTCTCTCTCTCTCTCTCTCTCTCTCTCTCTCTAACTTTACTCTTCTTCTCAGCCTCAACCCCAATTTCCCCAGATACCGGCGAACGAAACCCTAAACGGCCAAATCATACCGACGTCAACTTCACCCTCTCTCTCTCACACCTGCAAAATCACCCCATCCAATCAACCCCCCTCTCGCCTCTGCCCCTTCTCTCTCTCTCAACAGCGGTCTCTCTCCGGCGACCTTCTTCATGGGCTGAACTCGAAGCCGCCGTCCGAGCACCAGCGGCTATGGGAGCAGGTGAGGTACATATTAAATGGTAAAATAATTGGTAATCTGATGAACAGTGCCTCATGAGAAAAAATGAGGCACTGTAGCAAAGTTAGAATTTTGTAAAGTAGAGAGGAAGAGCACGAGGCTGATGCACCTGATTTTTCAAGTTTTTCTCGCCACTGTAGGGAAAAAAAGAGGAGTAGCTAGACAGATGCGGATGCTCTTAGTGAGGGAATGTAGTCATCTTCCTCCTTGGCCTTCACAATCATGTCGTCGACGTACACCTCAACTGTCTTGTGGATGAAGTCATGAAGCAGGGTCGTCTGGGCCCTTTGAAAAGTGGGACCAGCGTTCTTCAAACCAAACGGCATCTTGACATAGCAGTAAGTCCCCCATTCAGTGATGAACGTTGTTTTCTCTTGGTCCTCTAGGGCCATGAAGATCTGATTGTACCCTGCGAAACCATCGACAAACGAAAGCAAAGCATGGCCTACCGTGTTGTCCACAAGCACATCAATGTGAGGCAAAGGAAAACTGTCCTTGGGGCTTGCTTTGTTCAAGTCCCTGAAGTTGACATAGACCCGAATCCTTCCGTCCTTCTTAGGTACAGGCACGATGTTAGCAATCCATTGGGGATATTCAGCCACCCTCAGAAATCCTGCGTCGATCTGCTTTGTGACCTCTTCCTTAATCTTTTGAACCCAATCTGGCCTCATTCTGCGAAGCTTCTGTTTGACAGGAACAGCCCCTGGTAGCAAAGGAATTCTGTGCTGGACGATTTCGGGGTCGATACCGGGCATGTCTGCGTGAGACCAGGCGAAGACTTCGGTGTAGTCCTTGAGAGCTTCGATTGTGGCTGCGTAGTTTGCCGGGGACAAGGTGGAACCAATTTGCATCATGCGGGGATTATCCTCATCTTTCAGATTTATTGAAATTACTTCATCTTTTAGAGGCTGAGCATGCCTTTCGTCTTCCCTTTCGATGAGGGAACGCAACTCGGCCGGGATGTTCCCATCAAAGTCGATTCCTTCATCGTCGGGGTCGACACAATTTATATAGAAGTCAGCAAAGTAGTCGGAAGCAGGATCATGCATTTCATAAAACCCAGAGGGGTTGCCAAGTACAGTCGACTCAAACTCAAAGTAAAAGCTATGATGTGGAGGGCCGAGAGGCACCAACTCCGACTCTGAGCTAGACTTAGACTTGACAGACTCCGTGTCAGATTCAAATACATCGTCAATGCATGTTAGACGGGGAGTAAAAATGCAGTTATTAAGACTACCCTTTGCTTCGACGATGAGGGAGGTTGGATCGTTGAGAAGATCTGGAGAGTCGGGCCCAAGCATCAACACTTTAGCCTCGTCTTCCTTGCCAACCAAACCCACTTGGGAGAATAGCACCTCTAGATCCCCTTGATCAAAAGCGACCAACCAGTCAGCCCTTTCCTTGATTGCGACTAACTGCTTCTTGAATTCCTTCGCAGCCAGCTCCTTCTTTGCAATTCCCTCTTCGTCATCAGACCAAGTGTCGGCAGCGAAGATCTCAAAGCCCGGTAGCCAGGTCCTGGTCACTTGATCCCAAAATGGTTCAGCCTACCCCAGATAAGCAACGTCTCCTCCTTCACGGACGAAATAGCTGTCGGGGTTACCATAAAGGGTCCGAGGTTTTCCCGTGTCTTTCCCTAGTTTGGCCTTCTTGGTAGGGGGAGTGTATCCCTGGCCAAAGCGGCTTTCGGTAAAGGGAAAGACAGGGAACTCAGCGATCCCTTGCTGGTTGATCCCGAGCCCTAAGCCAGGCATGAATGACATCTTCCTCATGATTTCGAGGGCAGTAGAGCTGATTATGAAGTCGTCATCCATGACAATAGCTAGGACTGAGCCGGAGGTGTCAAAAGCAAATCCCCCAAAATCCGAGTCTTCCTCCCCGTGCATGATTCCTAGAACAGGCGTCCCATCATCCTTGAGCAGGCGGATCCCAGAGTCTCCGCAGATGGTTAAAGTCCTGGTAGGAAGCCCTAGCATGACCTTCTGGTGGAGAGTTGACGGTACAACCATGATGTCTGCTCTATGCAGCCACGGCCTTCCCAATAGCACGTTGAAAGTGGCGGGGATGTCAACCACATGGAATTCCACATCCATTTCGAAACCCTTGGCGTCAAGTTTTAGCATGAGAGTCCCTTCGACTACGCGGCGCGTGTTGTCGTAAGCCTTGACCTCTAGATTGGAAGGTGTGAGGTCAGCCTTGGTGAGCCCCAGACGGTAAGCAACCCTCATTAGATAGACGTTGATCGCAGACCCATTATCGATTAGCACAGTCGGCACCCAATGTCCCTTGCACTTGATGGTGATATGCAACGGGCGATTATGAGCAGTTCCGTTGACAGGTAGGTCCTTCTCGGTGAAAGTGACGGAATGCTTAGAAAGCAACGGCAAGACTAAGGCAACCATGGCCTCGAGGGTGATGTCAGTTGGCACAGTAAGACGGGCTAGCGCTGCAGAAAGCCTTTCTCGATGCTCCTTTGATGACGATATCAGACCCAAGATAGAGACGGCGGCAGGGATCCTTTCCAGCTGTTTCAGAATGACATCCTCTTCAGGTACCCCGCTAGGAATGGCCGGAGCGTTCTTTTAAGCAGAGGGAACGGTGAGTCTTTGATCACTGCCGGGATTGGACGAGCTCCCTCCCGAAAGATTGGGCAGTTGGAAGACTCGGCTGCTCCTCGTAACGTTAGCAACCTCCCACCAAGGCGATGTGTCCACAAAGTCCCAGAAATCGGCGGGCACTTCCTCTAGCTTGCCTTTCCCCTTGTCGATCGATGCAACCTGGTCCGGAGCCGTAACCCATTCCAAATCACTCATGACTTGTCCTTCCCAAAAAGCCGGATCCTGTGTAGCAGCTTCCTCAAAAAGTGTCCCCGGATTGGTGACAAATGGTACATCCCAAAAGCCTCCGTCCACTTAAGCAGTGTTGACAGTCCAGATTTCATCCCCGACCTGCATGTTGACCACTCTGTCATCCTTCCACAAGTCAGCCGGGAGCGGGTTCGTGTTCAAGTCGACGATCTCATCCACATCCCACAGATTATCGGGTGGCGCATTGAGAACCATGATTGAGCAGTCCTCACTCGGAGCTAACAAAGGACGTGGCTGATCCAAAGGGACGATGTTGAAGGTTGGCCCCACCACAAGGTCGTATTCATGCACAGCATCCGAAAGCGCATCAATCAAAGGCAAGAAGGCTCCCAGTCGGCGGGGTTCATCGGAAGCACCTTCCTTTTCGACGTAGAATTCCAAGTACTGCTCATCTATGTCATTGCTAGTGTTGCCCTCTCCCATGCTGAGATCCTGGAGTTCGTCGGGTTGTACAACATCGGGTTCCACACCCCACACGTATTCCTTGTCTTCCTCTTCGGGCAAGACCGGCTCTGGTTGGTAGAAAAGCATGAACA
>BPLS01000708.1:571982-589241 GCA_019656275.1 Rhododendron kiyosumense
CTCCATAACTCATTACTCATTTTATTGCAATAACTGCTTCTGAAACATAAGGTTGAGCATGACTTTCAAAAAACAAAAAGAAAAAAGAGTGCAACATAGTGAAAGCAGGGCCACAATTTATTCCGTGATCTGGGTTGTAGGGTCGAGTCAGTTTCCTTTAGCCCCAACCCATGTGGCAACATCCCTCCTAAACCACTTTCGATAGCTCCCGTGCGTCGCAACAGATGGATAAGGATGCCCGTCGATCACTTCGCGAGTCCTCCAGAATCGCTGATAGTTGCAAAGAATGGAATGGCAAAAGAGAGGCAAAACAATGTCCATTACAACTTTTGCAGGGGCCTCCTGTCTAAGGCCAAGCTGACGCTGAATCCGATAGGGGATGTAGAAAGTAAAGGCTTCCAAACCCATAAGGACAACCCATTGAGGGCCTATGAAGTGCACTGTCATGGGCGGAAGGTCTAACCACGAGCACCTCTAAGAAATGGTCTCGGCTCGCAGTCGTTCAAAAAAGTCAACCCATTCAGAAACTCACCTGTTTGCAAACTCGAAACATTGCAGGGATAGCAGTCTGGCCTCGTACGCCCAGTTGCTAGGAGGGATGATTAGCATATTCACCTTGTCGCAAAGCCAAATCTGCAAGAAAGGAAAAGACAGGTGATAAGTCATGGAAAGCCAAATCGAGCACCGAAATAAGGTTGTAAGGGAAGCCTGAAAAGGAAGAGCTACGTGGGAAGCCAACCTATAAGAGGAGAGGACTACCCCTGAAAGTCTCAATTTCTCCAAAGGGAACCCTGTCCAAGCCTATCAATGTCTCAGCTAAAACCATGGGGACCATATCCTTCCGAGCTTCAATTTGGACAGCAATGCAAACCAACGCCGAGCTATCATGGTCGACAGAGGGTACTAGGAGATAAGCTACAAGTAAGCACATACAAAGGGCAGTCATGCGCTGAGTCAGGTGGTGTCCGCAAGGTCGCCGGAGGAAGAGAACATCTCAATAAGTCGCATCATGTTGAGATGACTATCACTAACCAAGTAGCGAGCAGCACCGCTACTCAACCTAAGAGCCGCAGCCAAAACCATATAGGTGCTCTCACGCACGGGAGGGATGATGATTTCTCCCAAGCTGAAGCCACCAAGGTAGGCACGAAACTCCTCCACGGTAGGACAAAGCTCTTGCTCGCCAAAACGTAACACGTGGACCTCGAGATCCCAAAAGCTCGTAGCTGCCCTCAAGAGCTTAAGGCGAAGGCGAATATTACGTAGGTACCTCAAGGAATAGAGACCGGCCATGGGCTCGGAAGTTGAGCCAGTCAACACCCTCCATCGAAGCTAGCCATGGACGGAGCGAACTGCTGAGTGAAAGGGCCATTGTGAGAAAGACAAAGCTCTAGAAGAATGAAGGTTTGAGTGGGATAGAAAGGGTTTAAAGTTGAGAACTTGAATTTATAAGAAGAGTGGAAGAAACAATTTCAACTTTCAAAGAGTCTCGGGTTTCAAAAGTGCAAAATTCCCATGGGTCTTGCATAGGAAAAGGGCTTGGTCATAGCATGGAAGTACAATGCAGACATGCACTGGTTCTGAAACACCTTTGCACAGGTCAAACCTCAACCATCGATTTATCTGCCTTGGGAAGCAGCAAAGTGTAGACTATCAGGAAAATAACCACGCACGGCATAATAAAAGAACGCGCAGTATAATAAGACTAGGAAATCAGCACGATATAGCACTAAATTAAAACCCCATGGAACCATGAGTAACAACGCATGGCATTTTGAAGAAACATGCAGCATATCATGTCTGCATTTCTGCAATTTTTGACAGCAAGGGTATGAAATGAATTTGAAGCATTCTTGGGCATCATCAACCCCCATAACACCCTCCAACAAGTATTTGGGACTTCAAGGGTGTTTCGTTTGGAGTCAACTCCCGAAATTCAAAGTCGTGGTACAAAAAGTAGATGTAATCCCATTCTTGAGTCATGTCGAGGCATCAAGTCACATTTTAAGCTGTTTCAAGTTGCTTTCTTAAGTCATACAAGTCATACTGGTCAAAGATGACTTAGTCCGAGTTCTAGTTCAAGTCCCGGGTCAAAATTCAAAGTTGTCACCTATCAAAGTCAACATTTTCTTAGTTTTTGAATGTAGGGCCAAGCTTTCAATTCGCATGTCGAGCTCTGAGGGTTGCCATTGTCATATGTAGTCATAATCGAGCTTGTAACAAGGACATTCATATAAATTCTCACATGCGGCGTCAATTTTAATAGATCATTCATTTGTTTCTTTGATTTCTATTCCTTTGTCAATGTATTTCTCACTGTAAACTATGTGTTGGACTCAGTTTCATAACCTATGGCTAGTTGTGCATTTTGGTGGACATATTAGCTACTCCATTCTTGCCAAACAGTAGCAACGAAAGAGATTGAATAACAAAGACATCGAAAAAGCATCGATGTATAAATTTCTGGGGCATCCATGAGTCGAAGAATACAGCAAAAACATGTTCAAAACCCTATCCACCAAGGGTAAATAGGTACCCAACAGAAGGAAGCACCCAGGCTTCACCAAAAGACAAAAAGCAAAAGAGGAAACTCAGTCCTCATCATCATCTCTGTCCTCACCCACCGCCTTGTCCTCCTCAGAGACCTCCTCCTCTGCCTCGAAGCTGACAACCTCCTGAGTGCGAGTCACTTTAGGCACGATGCTACCAGAGGTATCCTCCAGATCAATGTCTGTAGGCTCCTCAGTCTCGTCAGAGACGGCAATAGGCTCCTACTCAGTGCTGCTAGAGTGTCGTTGTCTTTTTGACGGCTGCTCCTCCCGAGAGCCAACAGAGGAAGCCTGTTGCATAGACATACGAACAGACTTCGTGCGTAGCCCCCATGCAGCTCCTCCTCTAGCCTGTAATAGCATAACATTCATACATAGCATTTGCATCATAATCATGAGTGAAAGTAGTGGTAAGTAAACTAGGGCTCTAGGATTTACCATCATCCCTCCAGTACGAGTCAGTACTAGTGGAGAGTGGCCCATGGCATATTGCTGCACAAGTTGCTCCAGGCCCATTATGGCCGCTACCATCTCCTTAGCGTATTCTGGAGTCACCTGCGCAATAAAAGGGATAATTAGAATGGGTAGCAACAATAGTACATTCACAAATGAAAGCATGTCATACCTGAGCAAGGAACTCTGGAGGCTCGACCGTAGGACGTGGGACCTCCACCAGGCCGGGGACTCCCTGAGCGATCACCACGTCTACCGTACAAGAGAGTCTGGGCAGCCTGGCTCCATTCAAACCTATACCGCCACCACAGGAGCCCTCACCTCCTTTCCCTCTATCTCCTATTCTTCCTCCCCAGCCTCTCTTACCACCTCTATCACCTCGTGCCAGTTGTCGCATCACCCAAGCAGCACAGATCCTAAAGCTATGCATCAGGAATCGAGCCTGGTACTCCACGTAGTCAGCACCAGCCTGAAACAATGGCTCTAACTGAGGGTCCGGCTGCATGAACTACTCAACCTCCTTCAGCATATACTCATTCGTCGTTAGCACAAGAGGAGGGAGCAGCCCAGGGACAAGGTAAGTGTGCAACCTTAGGGACTGATGTGATACCCGATCACATAGGTAGTACTGCCAGCCGTAAGGGGACTCCAGAAGCACTCTCCCTCTCGTCACCTCCCGGCTGCAAGCCATAAATGGGACCTCAAAGCGATCCCAAATACGCCAGTGTACCTACAATTAGAAACATGCGTTAGGAAATCAACCCGATAGAAATGCGTTGGGAGCGCGAATTAAGAACTCAAAGAAGCATGGATACCTAATTAAGACGCAACTCGTCCAAGTACAAAAGGTAGGCATTCAGATCACCCTTCCCTTTCTTTACTCCTCGATACTCCTTCGACCAACGAAGGACCCGATGAAGTACCATGTCATTGTGGCACGACGTTGTGGGAGGGTACATGTCTAGTATCTCGTACGTCCAAAGCTGCAAAGTTTAAAGCATCAAGAGTTAGCATGACATGATAAAAATGCATGAATGGAAAGCTAACTAAATATTAAAAGCAGAATTCTGAAGCATACCTCCCAGACCCACCAATAGCCACCGAGGCTCTTTCCCGCTCCTCGGGAAAGAGACGCCATGAAGGCGTAGCATGTCCCCAAGGCTGAACGTCCCCAGTCAAAACGGGCAATCTCCCCGATATTCCTAAGCGCTGGCAAGAAAGAAAGATATACTCGGTTTTGCCTGTTGGGAAATAGGGACGCACCAAGAACGTACAATAGGAAGCACCTCGCCATCTGCTCCTCCTGAACCCTACCACCGGAGGCTCTGCCCAAAAGTCTAAAAGCCGGGCATATGGCGCATCTCCCTTCTCTGCTCTCAGCCTACGCCCCAGGAGACGCCTCTGAAGCTCAGGGTCCCTTCCCGCCATAGCGTCGTAAGGGATGGGGTCACCTTCGACCCTCAGCGCAGTGATCGCCGCAAAGTCCAAAGGCATCACCGTTATCTCACCGAAAGAGATGTTGAACGAGTTCGTCGTGTCCCACTACCTCTCGGCGAGTGCCATCACTATGTGGCGATCATTACTCGCCCACGTAAACACAGCGATGAACTCCCCGAAACTTGCTTCCTTCACCATCTCCCTCGAGGCCTCCGGGAGTCTCTCCCAAAACTGGGGCACATCGCCGGCACCACCATAGCATGATATTCTTATTTCCTGTCACAAAAGAGGTACGATTCAATGCCATGATATTCAAAGGCATGGAATTAAGAAGCGTAGTACATTGTATTGAAATATGAATATCAAGACATACCTCGTCTCGGCACAAGGACATGTCCTGCTGTGGGTCCCTCAGGACTAAAGACTCCTCGTAAACGGCCCTCTTCAGCCTATAGGCATCTAGCAGTGAAAGCACCACTGTGTGCCGAAGGCCGGTCCTGCCCAAGAACTGTCGTCGCCTCATCCACCACGGTCCTCCATGGAACCAGAACCTCTTCCTCCTCAACCCATGGCCCCTCGGCTGCTCCAGTCTCTAGCTCAGCCCAGAGCTCCCTAAGTAGTCCCCCACACCTATGGGTCGCGACGACCCTACACTCGCGCCACTGCCTACAAACATGGCTGGCATCTCCCGTTCCTCCACCAGCTCCTCCTCGACAATAGGGTCCTTCCCCAAATCGGCCAGAGGCTGTCTCACGGGAGAAACCTCCGTCTCCTCTGCAGCCCCCTCTGAACCACCGACAGCCCTCGATTGGCCCACGGCCACGTCCTTACCTCCTGGCGCCATTGCACTTGAGCCCTCCATACCTTGGCCATAGCCAACCAATATTCCATAATCGTCATTGCCAACTATAGCAGCAGCCGAAGTCGCGGCCTCTTCGGCCACGGCTACAGGAACCGAGTCCCCCATGGACTCCGGAACACCCTTGACCACCGCGACCCCTGCAGAGGGATTGGGGGTGCTGTAATCTAGACCCTCGGTGGTTGATCACCATTGGGCATATCAATATCATCCATGGTCGTAATGAGAGAGAGAGATGATCAAGAGAGAGCCGAGAGGGTTGAGAGAAAGAACGGAGAGAGAGATGATCGGGAGAGAGCAAGCAGAGAGAGAGACATTGAGAGAGAGAGAGAGAGTGAGCAAAGAGAACAAGTGTAACGCCCCTAATTTTAGGTACGTTAAAAGGATAATTTATTACAAAACTTAAAGAGAGTCACTGCTCATTATTACAACTTAACTCTCGTAGGAGTATTTAAACACAAAATAGGGAAACTAAGGTTCCTAGCTATTGCTCCGCTTGTTCCTCCATCCTAGCGAGTTCTTCAGCTCCGAACGCCTCCAAGGTGAAGAGTTCGCCCTGTTCATCTATCAGATCTGACATATTATACCGGCGTCGCCACCCATATAATATGCCAGGGTCACCAAAAAGGTAACACTATGAGCTACAACGCTCAGTAGAATAACCCAAACCCTCTAACCCTTAACTTACAAACAATACATCATAAAGTCAACAATTTCCACATAACACATGATAATCTAGCTAAAATAATTAACAATGACACATCGGCATTCGATATTAAATCAACGTTGGTGTCCAAGAGTTATGAGTTTCTCCTACGCGACTCATCGTAAACCGTGTCTCCATTTCAAATACCGTTCAACATTTCCGAAATCATTTTTACACACCTAACCTCGGTTCCGCCGTTCCGGGTTCCCGAGTATCCTCACAATGGTTCCGCCGCACCAGGTTCCCATTGGCACACTTTGCATTGGCTCCTCTCCGTGGATAACCAACCCACACACCCAACCTCGGTTCCGCCGTTCCGGTCTCCCAAGTATCCTCACAATGGTTCCGCCACAACGGGTTCCCAGTGGCACACACACACTCACAACTCACATAATGCCCCCAAAAATGGTCATTATGTAGTGTCAAAAATATTTCTTTCCTCGGAAAACACATTTACTTCCTTTTAACGAAACCCTAGGTGCCATGTCTCTAACTTTCTTGATTCTTGTGTCTCATTTTCATGCATCGACTTCCGCGGTAGGACTTTCCACAATCGTAAACATAAATAATCCATAATAATTTAGCATGCTTGAATCACCATGAGCGAACTTAAATCATGCATTTCCAACATTTACACAAAAGATAACCTTATCTACTTTAGAAAGAATGATCAAAGTTACTTCCTAATGACGTTCTATTCTCCAACATACATTTTTATACAATACATAGAGTTGATGGACTAGGATTCTTACCTTACTTCTTGGTGGCGGTTGGCTACGGAGAATCGATCGTTGGTTTTGCGATTCGGCGGCGTAACGGCTCCGGATTGCTTCGAAAGGAAGAGAGATGGACTTTTCTCTTCCTAGAAACAACTTACTAACTAAACTAAGCTACTTAAAAGATCTAGTGGTGGTTTTGGAAGTGGTTTGGTGGTTGCTCTCAAGAACTCTCAAGAAACTCAAGAAAACTAGAACTTTTGAACTAAGAACACTTAGAATATCTAGAGAGAAGTTGGAGCAAAGATTGAAGGTGTGAGTTCAAGCTTGGAGTGAGCTTGCTATTTATAGGCAAGGCTCTTATAACGCCCCCAAAATTAGGGTACGTTAATGAAGCATTTATTACATAATAAAGAGAGTCTGGCTCATTATTACATTATAAATACATCATAAGTAAAAGGTACATTATTCAACAAGGAAGGAAACTAAGGTTTCCTATTACTACTCTGCCTGCTCTTCCATCCTAGCAAGCTCCTCTGCTCCAAAAGCTTCCACGGTGATCTGTTTCTCTTGATCATCTACAAGGTCTGACACATTATACCGGCGTCGTCACCAATATAATATGTCAGGGTCACCACAAGGCAACACCATGAGCTACAACGCTCAGTAGGAAATCCTTACCCACCAACCTTACGATGGTAAACAATTACAACAACACTAACAATTACACATCGTTAATCGTCTATCGTTGGTGTCCAAGATCCTCGAAGTTCCTCCTACGTAACCCGTCGTAGACCGTGTTGTTATTACTACCTTTCTTTTCCAAAGTCTCCTTTTTAACTCACCCAATCTCGGTTCCGCCACGCCGGGTTCCCGTTGGCACACAAAACTTGCATTGGCTCCTCTCCACAGATAACCAAGCCATATTACCAACAAGGCTGCCACGTCCGGCCCTATTGGCAATCTTCACAAAGGGCTACCAAGTCCGGCCACATTGTGGTTTTCACAACCCACGCAATGGGCTACCAAGTCCGGCCACATTACGAGTTTTCATTCACACAACGGGCTACCAAGTCTGGCCACGTTGCGGTTTTCACAATCCACACGATGGGCTACCAAGTCCGGCCACATCGCGGTTTCAAAACACATCTCTCTTGTTAAACACACCCTAGGTGCCATGTTTCTAACTTCCTCGGTTTTCGTGTCACGTTCTCATGCAAGACTCCGCGTGTGAGACTTTTCATACAATCATGTATTCAATCAAAGCCTTGAAATAGTACAATAAGATCATCTAAGCTACATAGCATGCTTGAATCAAAACAACACACATCATGCATTTCCAACTTTTTATTTACCATTAAAGTAACTTCCAAACAACATGCGATTTATACAATACATAGAATTAGAGTGAAAAACTACTTTATACTTGGAAAAGTAGGTAAGGATAACTACCTTGATCCGAAACTAGTCGGGGCCGAATAAGCTAGTTGGAAAAATTCTACGGGTGGTGAAAGTTCCAAATCTGGACCGAACTTCGGACGGCAGTAACTCGGTCAATCTTTGGCCGAATAGAGTCATTCTTGGGTTGAAATCGAAGAGCTCTAAACCCTCTACAACTCTCGTGAAGGAAGTTAATCCTAGAAACGAACTTAGGTAGGAGAAAAATGAGGATGAAGGAAGTGACAGTACGCTGTCAGGAAATGAAAATCCAGAATTTTCACTGAAATTCGGATGCCAATATCTTGGTCATTTCTTAACCGATTGGGGTGGTTCTTGGGTCTAACTTCAAGGTTTCGAAGTCCTCTACAACTTTCTAGAAGGAAGTTGATCCTAAAAACTAATCTAGGCAGGAGAAAACGGATTTCTGACGGGACAGTAGGCTGCCCAGAAATGGTTTTTAGAGAAAAGGAAGAGCAAATGCTTGAGGTGTGAGTTCAAAGCATGAGAATGGCCTTCTATTTATAGGCAAGAGCTTGGCCCTCTCCTCTCTCTCTCTCTAAGTCTCACCTTGACACTTGGCAAGAGATCATGGAAGATCAAAGGCAATCCTAGGCTTGCATGGCTATTTTTGTACCAAGGATTTGATCTTGGATCAATTGAATGGTGGAGATGAGATTGGTACAAGATCTAAGGGTTTAAACCATTGCAAGGTGTACAAAAGAGTACAATGAAGGTTAATAGAGGTGGTTTCTTAGCAAGGAAGAAAGATACACCAAGGATTTAGAAAGATCAAGAAGATCATGGGAGGTACAATCAAATCTCCTTCCTTCCTCTTTCCTTCCTCTCGATCTCTCTCCCTCTCCCTCTCTCTCTCCAGCCTCTCTCTCTCCTCTCTCTCTCTCGGTTCTCTCTCTCTCTCTCTCTCTCTCTAGTACACACACACATATATATACGTGCGTACAAGAGATATATGAAAGATTATATGTACTTTTGAGATCAAAAGATTTAAGGGCTAAGATTTGCCCAATAAACAAATGAATTGGCACATGGTACTTAAGGCAATTAACTAATCAATTATGTACTAATGTATCCAGGTAGATCAAAAACCCCAATAAAGAATAATAAAAGAGTACCCAAGGATCTTAGGAGTTAAAATCCTCTAATAAAATATTGTTTATCATCCCATGGGATTTTTGAAAAGATTAGTTTATTAAAATCCTTGTACTTGGTGAAAGACTAACCCTTTTATCCATTGGGTAATAAATCCCCTAACTTCTATTGTCCAATGGACAATAGTGATTTGGCAACTTTTATTTTAAAATAGTATGTACCATGTCACATGGGGATTTAAGAAAAAGGGTAATTTAATAATCCCATGTACTATGTTGAAGAGTAAACTTATTACCCAAAGGATAATAACCTCCTAGCTCATATTGTCCAATAGACAATAGTTACTAGGGAACTTTTAATATTAAAATAATCAAAAAGGTACTTTAAAGTAATCAAAAAGTTACTTTTTTGAAAAGACTAGTACTTTAACCAAGTAGACATTTAATGTAAACAAATGGGGTTCTATTATCCAATGGATAATAGTTTCCCTAACATTTATTGTCCAATGGACAAAGAATAAAACCAAAAATATTTAAAAGAAAATGAATAATCAATTCTTGTTTTAGGGTTCAAAATGTTCAAAAGGTTCACGAGGGGCAAAATGGTCATTTTGCGGTTAGCGAAAAGTAACTAGGCAGCTTCCTAGCTTAGTTTTTCCAATCGGATGGTTAAAAGCTAGTTAGGCTTGCTAAGCGGACTAAAGCGTCAAGAAATAATTTTTCAAGGGGCAAAAACGTAATTATGACAAACTTTGGAAATTAAAAGCAATTACAATAAAATTCAAATATTTAACAAAATTTTTAACGACAAAAAATCAGGGTCGTTACAGCTCTCCCTCTTCCTCTCAAGGCCGGCCCCCTCTTTCTCTCCATATCTCATTTTTTTAATTCAATAAGTCAAGCTTTCTTGGAAGATCAAAGTCTAGTTCTAGGCTTGCATGGCTAGGTGTAGTCCTTTGGATTGGATTATGGAAGGATTGGTGGAGAAAAGGAGGATTGTACAAGTTTAAAAATTGGTAATTGTACAAAATAGGACTATGGAAGATAAATATATATCACCTTAGATTTGAAAGGATGTAAGAAGATCATGATGAGGACAATCAATCTCTTTTCTTCTTCCTTGCTAGGACAATCTAAGTTATTCTAAGGGTTTCTAGTCTTGTCTAGTTCATAGAAGATTAGTTTATACATGGAAGAGTAAGGAAAATCTAGATTTGATTGTACTAAGGTTGTGTGAGAAATTGACCAAAAGAGATTAACTAGGTTGAGTGAGCAACACATGCGCACACACACACACACTCTCCCTTTCTCTCCTCTCTCGGCTATCTCTCTCTCTCGGCCCTCCTCTCTCTCTCTCCTTCTCTCTCCCTCTCTTGCATTAGCGCGCACACACACACACACACACATATATATATATATATATATATACCATATATGTACAAGTAAACATAAAATAGTATGTACTTTTGGTACTTTAAATCAAAGAGATTTTAAGGCCAAGATTTTCTTATATAAACAATTTAATAAGCACATGTGTACTAGTAATATATATATTCATCCAAGTGTGTGTGTGTATATATATATATATTCCAATTTGGTACAAAATTCCATTATAAAATAATATTAGTGTACTTAGGAAATCTAGGTTTTTAAGTCCAAGAGTACATACACATTTATATATATATATATATATATATATGAATAACATCACATGGGAAATCTAGAAAAGGAATTATTAAATAAACCCTAGTACTTGATGAAAGATTAAACCTATTACCCAATGGATAATAAATCCCCTTGTATTTATTGACCAATGTACAAAGGCAATGAGGAAATTTTTATATTAAAATAACCAAAATGTCCTTTTAAATAATTATATAATTCCATTTTTATATAGATATTAGTACTTAATCAAATCTTTCCATAAATACCTTTAATATAAAGAATAGGGTTTCTATTATCCAATGGATAAAAGTTTCCCTAACTTTTATCGTCCATTGGATAAAGAATAAAACTAAAATAATAAAAGAAAATAAATAAATAATTTTCTAGTCTAGGGTTGGAAAGGTTCACAAGGCTCACAGATGGTTAAAAAGGTCCATCTAGGGTTAGGGAATTGTAACTAGGTGACTACCTAGTTCGGTTTTTCCAACTAGCCGGTTAGAAATGAATTATACTCTCCAAGTAGGGCTCAAATCAAGAAACGAATTTTAAAGGGCTAAAATCTAATTATGACGAATTATAAAAGTAAATTTAAAAGCAATCCAAGTAATTAAAATAAAATTCAAATATTTAACGAAATTTTTATTTACCAAAAATCAGGGTTGTTACAATCTATCCCCCTTAAAATAATTTCGTCCTCGAAATTAGGTATACGCTCGGTTTCGATTAGGTGAGGGTAATCCTCCTCGTGCGGTCGAAGTTGTCGGGATCCGTAGGCTACGACTTTTCAATTCTTCATTAGCATGCATCCCAAGCCATCTCCTAGCGCGTCGCAATAGACCGAATAGCCTACACCCCGCTCGGCGCATTGGTTAGTCTCTTCTTCAATTCCCTAAAAGATTTCTCACAGGCTTTATTCCAATCCAGCTTCACTCCTTTCTGAGTCAGCTTGGACATTGGTTAATCGAATTAAGCCTCATTACTTGCTTAACAAGACGGGGTTTGAAGTTGCTTCAGCCGTCGAACAACTCGCCTCGTTGTACGCCTCTGATGAGGTTTCCATCGCAAATGCCAATGCAAAACTTCTACCAAATCATCATGCAGACTCGTATCCTACAAACGTTTCCTTAGCATGATCCTTCCCCACCTAATGATATTAAACCCATTTCCAAAAGTAGGAAACAACGGATTCATTTGAGCAGATTAGTCCCAAAATTGTAGGGCATAAGTACTCCATCCTTATTTCGGGGGTAAATCAGCAAGCAATCCTTATGATACTCTATAGATTCGGATATTATCAGCAAAGGCACTGAAAGAACCTATGCAGTCACGGGAAAATAAGCCTTTGGCAGCGTCAACTTCTGGCGGTAATTTCAGATGTACGGCTGCTTCCAATTTAGCACTGCTTCGACTCTACTTTCGTCCACCACAATTCCTGTCCTTCGATACTATGTGCCCCAAGAACTTAACCACTTCTAGCCAGAACTCGCATTTACTTGCCTTGACATAAAGTTGGCTATCTTGGAGTACTTGTAGTACTATCCGAAGATGTCCATCGTGCCCCTCCTTATTGGCAGAGTATATCAAGATGTCATGAATGAACACCACTACAGTTGTTCATGAGACACTTGATGTAACGACCCTGATTTTCGGTCAATAAAAATTTCGTTAAATATTTGAATTTTATTACTTGGTTTTGCTTTTAATTTCCAAAGTTTGTCAAAATTACGTTTTTGCCCTTAAACTTTCGTTTCTTTGCGCTTTGGTTCGTTTAGCAAACCTAACTAGCTTTTAACTATCCGATTGGAGAAACTAAGCTAGGAAGTTACCCAGTTACTTTTTTCTAACCGCAAAATTACCGTTTTGCCCCCCTTGAACCTTTTGAACTTTTTGAACCCTAGACTTGAAATTTTAATATTCATTTTCTTTTAATCAAATTGGTTTATTTCTTTGTCCATTGGACAATAATGGTTAGGGAGACTATTATCCATTGGATAATAGAAACCCCAATTGTTTATATTAAATGTCTACTTGATTAAAGTACTATGAATAGTAAAAAGTAACTTTTTGATTACTTTAAAGTACCTTTTTGGATTATTTTATTATATAATCTCCCTAGCAACTATTATCCATTGGATAATAAAAGTTAGGGTGGTTATTACCCATTGGGTAATAGGTTGTTCTTCCACCTAAGCACATGGATTATTAATTTAGTATTCCCATGTGTAAAGTGCCCATTATTTTAATTGGAAAGTATTTAGTAGCCTTTAAACCCTAAGATTTCTAAAAGTACCCTTGGTATTATTTTTTATTAAGATTTTGATCTTCCTAAATCACATGAGTACATGTGTATATATTATACTAGTACTTGGTGATTTTTATTGATTAGTTTAATGGGGAAAATCTTGCCCTTTTAAAATCCCCTTGATCTCATGGTACAAAAGTACCCTTTGTTTGCTTATATATATGTGTGTGTATATATACCATGTGAGAGCAAGAGAGAGAGAAAGAGAGGAGAGAGAGAACCGTGAGAGAGAGAGAGGGAGAGAGAGAGCCGAATGGGAGAGAGAGAGAGAGAGAGAGAGAGAGAGAGAGAGAGAGGAAGGAAGGAGGAAAGAGGAAGGAAGGAGATTAGATTGTACTTCCATGATCTCCCATTAATCTTCCAAATCCTTGGTGTATCTAACTCTCCATTAACCTCCATTGTACTCTTGTATACACCTTGCACTTGTTTGAACCATTAGATCTTGTACCAATCTCTTTCTTGCCCACCAAGGATCAATCCTAGCCATCCAATTGATCCAAGATCAATCTTGGTACAAAAATAGCCATGCAAACCTAGGATTTTTCCTTGATTTGTGCTTAAAAGTTGGATTTGATTTGATGTACTTCTTGAACACCTTGCAACTTCTCAACCCTTTGATCATGTACCATTACAATCTCAACCATCCATTTGATTCAAGAATCCAATCTAAGGACACCATAGCCATGCAACCCTAGGATTCTTGCATTGATCTTCCAAGATTCATGCCAAGTGTCAAGGTGAGACTTAGAGAGAGAGAGAGGAGAGGGCCAAACTCTTGCCTATAAATAGAAGGCCATTCCAAGCCTTTCAAAGCACACCTCAAGCAATTAGCTCTTCCTTCTCTCTAGAAAACCATTTCCAGTTTCTGGGCAGCCACTGTCCCGTCGGAAATCCTCCATTTTCTCCTGCCTAGAGTAGTTTTTAGGATCAACTTCCTTCTGGAAAGTTGTAGAGCACTTCGAAACCTTGAAGTTAGGCTCAAGAATCACCCCAATCGGTTAAGAAATGACCAAGATATCGTCATCCGAAGTTCAGTAAAATTTCTGGATTTCCATTTTCTGGACAGCTTACTGTCCTCTCCTTTATCCCCATTTTTCTCCAACCTAGGTTCGTTTCTAGGATTTACTTCCTTCTCGAGAGTTGTAGAGGGTTTAGAGAGCTTCGTTCTAGACCCAAGAACGACTCTATTCGGCCAAAGATTGACCGAGTTACTGCCGTCCGAAGTTCGGTCCAGATTTGGAGTTTTACCGCCCGTAGAAATTTCCAACTAGCTTATTCGGCCCCGACTAGTTTCGGATCAAGGTAGTTATCCTTGCCTACTTTTCCAAGTATAAAGTAGTTTTTCACTCTAATTCTATGTATTGTATAAATCGCATGTTGTTTGGAAGTTGCTTTGATCGTAAATAAAAAGTTGGAAATGCATGATGTGTGTTGTTTTGATTCAAGCATGCTATGTAGCTTAGATGATCTTGTTGCACTATTTCAAGGCTTTAATTGAATGCATGATTGTATGAAAAGTCTCACATGCGGAGTCTTGCATGAGAACGTGACATGAAAACCGAGGAAAGTAGAAACATGATACCTAGGGTGTGGTTAATGATGAGATATGTTTTGAAACCGCGATGTGGCCGGACTTGGTAGCCCGTTGTGTGGATTGTGAAAACCGCAACGTGGCCGGACTTGGTAGCCCATTGCGTGGGTTGTGAAAACCACAAAGTGGCCGGACTTGGTAGCCCTTTGAGAAGATTGCCAATAGGGCCGGACGTGGTAGCCTTATTGGTAATATGGCTTGGGTTTCCGTGGAGAGGAGCCAATGCAAGTTTTGTGTGCCAATGGGAACCCGGTGCGGCGGAACCATTGTGAGGATACTCGGGAACCCGGAACGGCGGAACCGAGGTTGGGTGTGTATGGCTTGGTTATCCGCGGTACGGAGCCAATGCAAATGTTTTTGAAAAAGGTTGGTTTGTATATGGAAATGGAGACACGGTCTACGATGAGTTACGTAGGAGAAACACGGAGAATCTTGGACACCAACGGTAGTTAGATTGTGGATGTATCATTGCTACTATCTGTTGTATTGTTATAAGTTAAGGGTTAGTGGGTAGGGTTACTCTATTGAGCTTTCGTAGCTCATGGTGTTGCCTTTGTGGTGACCCTGGCATATTATATGGGTGGCGACGCCGATATAATGTGTCAGATCTCATAGACGAACAGGGCGAGATGTATACCTTGGAGGCCTTCGGAGCTGAGGAGCTTGCCAGGAGGGAGAAGCCAGTGGAGCAGTAGTTAGGAGCCTAGTTTCTCCTTTGTTGAATACTTGTACCCCTTTGAAGTATTTATAATGTAATAAACTCTCTTTATTATGTAATAAATGCTTCTTTAACGTACCCTAATTTTGGGGGCGTTACACTTGAGTACTGCCGGAGCGTTTGTCAGCCCGAATGGCATCACTACAAACTTGTAGTGTCCGAATCTGGTGTGAAAAGCTGTCTTTGGCGATATCTTGTTAAGTCTCATGTAGTTGATGTATAGTTGAAGCGTCCCTTCTTTCTTCTTCACGAATAGTGCAGGCGCTCCCCATGGTGATGTGCTCGGCCTGATGAATCCTTTGTCCAATATCTCCTTCAATTGGATCTCGAGCTCTTTTAGCTTGGCAGGGGCCATTTGGTATGGCGCCATGGAAATTAGTGTAGTTCTCGGTTGGCGTTCTATAGAGAAGTCTATCTCTCTTTGAGGTGGTAAGCCAGGAAGTTCTTCAGGAAAAACATCAGCGTACTCGCACATGATGTGTGGTAATCCCACTTCCATCCTATCGGCTTCTCCCAACTAAGGTTAGCAAGCTATCCAAATAGTTGGTTCTGCCCTTCGATCTTTTCGTCGTCGAACTCGCTGTTTGTCTATCCCTCTTAAAAGGAAACGAGTCCTTCCTAGGGTTTAAGTTGTCACCATCTCCTGATGGCCGTCCATGACCACTCAATGTGCTGATCGCCAGTCCATCCCCAGGATTACGTCGAAATTCGCCATGTCGATCACTCTAAGATCACAGGTTAGGCGCAGGTTGGCTACTTCTAGTTCGCACCCTCTACACATTAGACTAACAGCTATACTCCCCCCAAATGATGATGTTACTTTCATACTTGTGCTTAGGGGTTCTGATCCTAGTGCTAGTATAGTTACGCAGGCAGGAGATATAAAGGAATGCAATGTTCCAAAGTCAAACAAGGCTTATACGTGGGTACTATAGTAGCGTACCTTGGATCACAGAGGGATCCGGCTCTTGCTCCTCAGTCTGCAGTGCAAAGATACGCCCTCCAGTGCCTTGCTGTACTCCCAGGGGCTGCTTCCCGTTATTCTGCCCATTCTGCTGTTATGCTGGGCCTCCAGGGTTCTGCTTCATGAAGCTGGCCTGCCCAGGTTGCTGAGCCTTCTGGTTCTCAAAGCTCCCGTTTCTCTCTTTCAGGGGTTGGGGGCATTCACGCTTGTAGTGACCCATAGCCTGGTAGTTGAAGAACTGAACTGCTGCTCTGTTTTGGCCACTCCACTGTGGTTCGCTATGCCCTGGCATAGTATTCTTCCAAGGTTGGTTGTTCTGAGCTGAGGTAAAGGGTTTGGAAGGGTAGGGTCCACGGTTGTTGTTGGAAGCCTGTGTTCGGACTGGTCCGCCAGTGTTGCTAGTCGCCTTCTTCCATCAAGTTTTGAAGTCTGTCTCCTCACTCTCTAGTCGGAGAGCACACTTCATGACCTCGGTGTAGGTGGTAAAGGCTTGTGCTACCACGGTCCTTCGAGTAGTTGTCAACCCCCACTCGAACCTTCTTGCCTTCTTGTCTTTGGTTGCGATGGTAGCTTGGGCGTAATGAGATAGCTCCTCGAACTCGGCCGCGTACTGAGTAACAGTCATCGTCCCTTGTTTCAGGTTCTGGAACTCTTGCTCCTTGGCTAGATGAAGGGGCATGGGAAAATACTTGTCGAGAAACTATAATAACTCTGAATTTTGATAAATAAAAAGTTATTTTATTATTCGAG